>JANRGW010036552.1:0-15306 GCA_024733675.1 Psilopsiagon aymara | reverse complement strand
TGTCCTTTTGATGTTGAGGACACAGAACTGCACACAGTGCTCCAAGTGAGGTCTCACAGAGCAGAGCAGAGGGGCAGCATCACCTCCATGACCATGGTCACGATCCTTTTGATGCAGCCCAGGATACGGTTGGTTTCTGGGCTCAAGTGCACACTGCAGCCCCCTCATGTTCATTTCCTCATCAACCAACACCCCCAAGTCCTTCTCCTTGCACTGCTCTCAATCTCTTCTCTGTCCAACCTGGAGCTGTGCCTGGGATTGCTCCGACCCAGGTGTATGACCTTGCACTTGGCATGGTTAAAGTCCATCAGGTTGGCATCAGCCCACCTCACAAGCGTGTCGAGGTCCCTCTGGATGGCATTCCTTCCCTCCAGGGTATCAACCAAACCTTGTTACAGACCTTGCAGCTTAGGCCTGGCTTTCCTCTCAGTTGCCTTTACACAGGTTAACTAGGCTGGAGTGAGCTGGCTCTAATAAAGAGAAGGGTCTTGAAATCATGTTCTGGCATGATTTATATATGGATGGATGGATGGATGGATGGATGGATGGATGGATGGATCATGGGATCATAGGATAATAGAACCATAGAATCATAGAATAGTTTGATTTGGAAGGGACCTTCAAAGCTCACCCAGTTCCACCCCCCTGCAATGAGCAGGGACACCTTCAACTAGACCAGGTAGCCCAGAACCACATCCAGCCTGGCCTTGATTGTCTCCAGGGATGGTGCATCCACCACCTCTCTGAGCAACCTGTGCAGTGTTTTACCACCCTCAACGTAAAGAATTTTTGCCTCACATCCAGCCTGAATCTCTCTTCTTTTGGTTTAAAACCATCACACCTCATCCTACCACAGCAGGGTGAGGGATGGATAGATGGAGTGTATAATTCACTCACTGCCTCCCTTGTATTTTGTGGTTATCCCAAACTCATACCTTTAAGAGGAATGCTCAAACAGTGTCTGCATGTGGATATAATTAAAACCCAAGCATGAACACACAATTATTTGAGACCTGTTTCTTCCAGGTTCCAAGCCCTAAGAGGCCAGGCTGTAGAGAGCTTATGAGCTCTGAGCTTAAATGCTGGTTCATGTATCATGAGATCCTGGCAGGTTATTACTAATTTTAATGACTTTTGTTTTCCTAGAGGAAGCCCACGTTGGGTTTGGCACTTAGGAGCACTGCCTGCATCAGCCTGGGTGTAATTGGTGCACACATCCTGCCAGCAGGAGAAGGGAGGTGCATGGGCAGGTGGCAAAAGCCAAGGAGAGAAACTCTTTGAGCTTGGAGGAGGGAACAGTTATGGTGAATCCCTTCTCTGCAGGTCCAGAGGACACCAAACCTTTCTTCAGGATCCAGGTGCAGCCATCAGAAGTTGAAGATAACGGCAGAGATTTCTGCACATCAGACTTCAAAGAGGGCATTTGTCAAGCACCCAGGTGCTAAGATAGGAATCAGAGATGCCTGAGGACTCTACAAGAGGCAACCTAGCCGGGTGGTTGTCTTTGTTAGCATGATGAGGCTAAAAAGACCTGCAGGTTGGAACATGGACCTGGCTCACGGCGGTGCGCGATGGGATTGACACACACTGTGTTGTGCTGAGGGTGGTTTTGGTTTCTACCTCCAGGAGTCCAAAAGGAAACTGAAGAACCCAGCCAAGCACTGGTCAGCAGTGATGGATTGTTTGCTGTTTGGGTGTTTGTGCTTCCTGGTTAAGTCTTGGTCAGTGCAGTTACCAGAGAAAGGAGCAGGTCTGAACTGCAGAAGCTCAGGTCTGAGCTTGTCCACTAAAGACAGAGATGCCTCTTCTTATCCCAACCTTTGCCATCAGCCCAGGGCTCTCTGTGGAGCCACTATCATAGGGGGGAATGGCTATGAGCTGAAAGAGGGAAGACTGAGATTAGAGCTAAGGAAGAAGCTCTTCACGCAGTGTTCACAGTGGCGGTTGGGCATGATGAGCCCTCTGCTTTGCTTCTGCAGCTGAACACTGACCCCTCAAAACTGAAATCCATGTCCCACAGCGCAGCCAATTCTGTCCTGGGGCATTGCCACCTCCTCTGCACCCTGCAAGCGTGTCTGTGCCACATTCAATGATGGGAAAAAGCTCTGATCCAAGGGAACGGTCGGAGATCAATGCCAAAAGTGAGTTTCGGAGTCTTTCTGCCATTCTGTGCCCTGTGGCCTGTCGGACACACGCACAATTACTTTACCTTGTTGGATTTGTTTATCCTGTCACGCCAATAGAGAAGCTTCCCGTGTGTTGTTCTTGCTTCTCTTTCTTTCCTTCTCTTTTTTATTAACCTTGAATTTTGCAAGCATTAAAGGCTTCACAGTGGCTGAATAACTTGAAATTGGATTTTCAATCCCTGCAAAGCTCCTGCAGAGGTACGGCTCCAGCACAGATGAATTTAGCCTCTGAGCAGCCCAGCAATGAAAGCTCAGTTCTCACCCAGCTGCATCAGGTCACTCAGCACTAATCCTTTAAAGCATTTGGGCACCACATTTCTAAGGGAAACCATAAGAGACCGAAGCTTAAATAAACTTGGTATTTGCTTCAAACACCTTTGAACCAACTTTGCAGTACAAGGCCAGGTTAGACAGAGCCATGGGTGGCATGGTTTAGTGTGTGGTGTCCCTGACCGTGGCAAGGGGGGGTGGAACTGGACGACCTTAAGGTCCTTTCCAACCCAAACCATTCTGTGATTCCATGACTCTGTGATGTGAGCATCTCTGCATGTCTGTATTGGGAAGACAAATCCAGGGCATTGCAAGGACCTGAGCAATATTAGAAAGGGTCATAAATAACAAGTTGCTCTTCAACTGTAGCTTTCATTTGTGCCTCCTGCAGTGATTTATTCCCTTGGGGTGTTGAGCTTTGGAAATAAGGCTGAAGTATTAAGAATAAAAAGTAATAGGCCTGGAAGCTTAGGTGCATGCTAACTTTTTTTTTCCTAAATGCAATATCCAGCATCAGTATTAGGAGAGTCCTCTTCAAGCAGTGTTACACCATCTCCGCTTCCCTCCTCCCCAGCTGCATGAAAGATCTCATTCAGCACACTAAAATGAATAAGTTATAGGTGTGTTTATTCAGCAGAGCATCCGTTTAGTCTGCAGATGATCTACAGCATCCATCAAGTTAGAGGAGTTTGTATTATCCTGAATTACACAGTGGGAGAATTTGGGTAGAATCCTAAAGAGTTTGTGCATTTCCATCCCACTTAACTCCAGCCACAGACTCAATCATCCTGATGGGATCCCTCGAGTTCTTGGTTGGAAGGATAATAATTATCATGAGGAGGAAGAAATACAGGTTTATTCCTAATATAAATTAAGGGGGGAAATGGGATTGGGTCCTCAGGGCTTTTGCACGTGCTGCAGGGAGGTTGGGGATAGAGCAAACATCATTTCAGTCCCGCTGCTTGCAGTTGGCATCACTCAAGGTCCACAGTGAGACCAAACAGTAAATAGGGGCATAACCAATAAGTCACAGCACTGCTGGTTAGTTCATTCTGTGCTTTGCTGAGTCGATAGCTTCAAGGTGCCTCCCTAGAGAGAGATGGAGAAAGAGTTTGATCCTCTGCTCAGAGCAAACCTCCCAGAGCTTTGAACTGCAACTACCCAGAGATCTCAGGTGTGTATATGCTGCAAATGCTTCAGAAGGGATCCCAGGAGCTTTCAGGGCCTCCTGCAGGAAAAAGAAAGGGACATTCAATGCCCTTTGGATGGCCAGTGATTTATTTGGACCCGCCTATTGGTACTACAAGCTGTGTGAAGGAGCAGTCCCACGGGCCATGATGGAGCAATGGGGTCTTCTCACTAGAAACTGCACTTAATGCTTCTCCTCCAGGTTTGTGATTCTCCATTTGGTTGGAAACGCGATTTCTCATGCAGCTGTCACAAATGTTGGGATCACTCCCAGGGATCCCAGCCCAAGACCTGGATCTGGAGCATGAGAGTTCACGTTGTAGTTGTAAGTCATCGCTATACGGCTTCTGTTAAGTGATCAACCCTTCCAGAAGAGAAAGACTCCTTAAACATGCACCTTAAAAGAGATACAGGAGCTAAACCTGGTGTAGCCACCTCCTTTGGTAAGTCCTACAAGTAATAAGTAAGTAAGGACTGAGAAGATATGTGAGGAAAGGCTGAGAGAGCTGGGACTGTCCAGCCTGGAGAAAAGAAGGCTTTAGGGGAGACCTTGTCACCATGCAGCATGGTCCACTAGTTAAAGGGTGGCTACAAAGAAGACAGGGACTCTCTTTTTACAAGGAGTCCCATAGAAAAGATCCATGGAAAAGGAGATGAGTACACGTTACTCCTGGGGAGATTCCAGCTGGACACAAGAGGAAAATGTTTCCCAGTGAAAACAACCAGGCAGTGGAATAATCTCCCCAGGGAAGTGATGTCTCCTCAATGCTGGACACAGTTAAGATTGGGCTGGACAGGGTGCTGGGCCATCCAGTCTGGGTCATGCTTTGCCTGGAAAGGCTGGACCAGATGGTTCTTGAGGTCCCTTCTAACCTGGGATTCCATGACTCTATGATTCCTAGATTTCACTGATGGCTCAGACCAACCTGCTGTACCAAAATTTACATTGCTTCAGAAGGAAAAAGCCTGCTGGGGCAAGTGATTTCATTCTGCTGTGGGTGGCCATCCTCTTCTCCATGGCAATTGCTTAAGAATCTTGTTTCGCCATTCAGGTTATACCCATCCTTTTGGCTTTTCACTATCACTGACTGATCCTTTAGCACAGGGAGGAGAAAGGAAACCTGCTTTTTGCATGTAGCAGGGAGAACGAATCACTGAGTGCTCACACTTTGCTATGAGGCCCCGGTGTTGCTGTCCTCCAGAAGTGGCTATGCCTTGCCTTGAGGATGTAACCATCACAAGAGGGTGATTTTGGCCCAGGGACCTGCTGCACCCGTATTTTATGGTCCATGGTGACACCTTTGCACAGGCTCCTTATCTTAATTTGGGAGCTTCTCATCTGTGATTGCTTTAATTTGGGAGCTTCTCATCTGTGATTGCCCCCCCGGTATTTTTGAGGGTGACATCAATATTTGTCTGCTCAGAGCAGCTCTTCAGCCAGTTCCCAAGCACTGTCTCATGGGAGGCTTTGGATGAAAGGCACTTGGTGTGTGCCTATTGCACAGACGGGCACTGTCTAATGGGGTTGTCCCTGGTCCAGCGCAGCCATTCCTGCCTTCCTAGGAGTAAATCACAGCCCCCATGTTACTCCAAAGAGGCAAATTTTAAGGCACTGAGTGACACAACAGATGCTGTATTTTCTACCCTCAGAAGCAAGCTCTGCGTCCAAGCAGAAGCCAGGAGGGCAATTACTTGCCTGCAGAGTTTCCAGCCCTGTCACCATGGCATGGGGCTGGTTCCAGGATCTGGCTGTGCCTTGTGCTGTGCGTGAATGTCAGGTTTTGCCTGGAGGTAAAGGAAAGGGTCGGTGTGAGACAGCAAAACACTGCAGCCACAGAAGGGAGAAGCTGCTGCAATTGCAATCAGGAGCATGGTGGAACGTTTTGCTGCTTCCTCAGCTAAGCAGTAGTGATTGGAGGCAAAGGAATAGTGATATTGAGGCAAAGCAACAGCGACAGGAGGCAAAGCAGCAGGCAGAATGCATTTTCTCTTTGGCTTTGCACCTTTATTGTGTATTTGCTGCCTCCTGGTGCCTGTGAAGCAAGGAGCCGGAGCAGCGTTTTGTACAGGCAGCCCAAGCAAGAGGCACGAAGCAACTGCAAAGGTGGAAGCATCACGACCCAGCGCAAATCCAGCCTCCAGTGTTTTGTGCTATTTGATAGGAAATTTGGGCCAGCCTCCACTGTTGATGCTCTTAGAAACTGGGAGCTTATCAACCTATGCACATAGAGGATGTGCTGACAAAGGAAGGAGTTTATAATAAATTCACATTGTGGGAGGTAAAAGCCTTCCCGGTGCAGAGAATCTCCCACATGAGCAACGTTTTCTCAGGCATGAGAGGTGTTATTAAAGTTAATAACGATGTGATGTATTTAGCTTAGGAAGAATGTTCATTCCAGAAGCCTTTTGTAGCTAATCTAGGGAGAAAATAACCCCAGCTCTAGTGAGGGTTTTGCTCATGCAGTGGACACTTGAGTCTCATCCTGCTGACTCGTTGTCTGCCTTTTCCTATGCTTTGGCTGAATCTGCCTCAGATCATAAACGTGATCAGGAAATGACCCGTCGCCAGCTTCTAAAGTGGTGATATTTTAAAGGCACATCCCCAGTGGTGTGGGTTTTGGGCTTGACATTTATGTCTGCATGTGGCTCTGAGGATGGGCGCTGACTTGTCTCGTTGTATTGAAAGGGTATTAACAGAGAAACTTAAAGCACTCACTGAAGAAGGGAAAATATAAATCCAGAGAGAATGGAAATCTTGTTTCTTACTAAGCAGCCAGCCCAGTGTAATCTGCTCCTGAAACTTACCCCATCCTCCTCAGCCATACTTGAATGCTCCACTGGGTTGTCCTCACCTCCCACTGCCATAATCCCCTCTCTGTGTCCAGGAGGTCGTTCATTGTTTTCTCTTGGGGTGTATTCTTAAGAAACTCCTTGCACATATTATATGTATTTACTTCTTTCTTTCCTTTTTAAACCCGAGGAGAGTTTTCTAACTACTTTTGTATACCAGGAGGCACTGGAGGATGCTCTTTGTGGCTGTTTGGTTGCGGGAAGTTTCCACAACACTAATAGCAAGCCCTTGGATAGCTTTAACTCATCTTCATCAAGAGCTTTACCAAGGCTGATGCATTTTATGATGGGGTAAGTCAGGTGCAGTGATTTCATTACTTTCTCCCTGGAATTAGAAGTTAGGAGTGAAATCCAGTCCCCTCAGCCCCTCTCCTCTACATGAGCTCAACAACAGCAGTGAGATCTTCCAATGTGAATTTAGGAGGAATAGATGTAAGGAAGAAGCTCTTCCCTGGGAGGGTGCTGAGGCGCTGGCACAGGGTGCCCAGAGAAGCTGTGGCTGCCCCATCCCTGCAGTGCTCAAGGCCAGGTTGGACACAGGGGCTTGGAGCACCCTGCTCTATGGAAGGGGTCCCTGCCCGTGGCAGGGGTTGGAGCTGGAGGGGCTTTAAGGTCCCTTTCAACCCAAACCACTTTGTCAGTCTATGACTCTGTGAAGGCCAGTTGCAATGACATGGTTGAGTTAAAGCCTGCTTGGCTCTAGTGGCCACGAGGAGATTTGTGATGACACGTAGCTCATCTCCACTGCCTGAGGAGGTGCTGCACAGCTAAGTGTAAGCTATCTGTTAAAAATTAAATTGATTCCATGAAATGTCCTCTTTCCCAAGCTGTTGCCTGAAGGCACATTTCTCAGGCGTTGGTTTCATAGCAAGTTTCGAGCTGTTGCTGTTTTGTAGAGAGCTAGAATTCCAATACAGAACTCCAAGATGTTGCCATAGTTTTAATGGAAGGTCAAAACCACTGTGATTTGCGCTGAAAGCAGACAGATAAGTCCTGATGGAGACAGGGCAGATGCAGGTACCTCTGCACTGAATACCAAATACCACCTTCCTCACCCACAGGACTAATACACAGCTCTGTGATGATAAAAGCTCTCTCCAATGCACCATCTGATTGTCAAAACACCCCTTTGACAAAGAATAGGATAATTGGCCTTTGCAAGATTTCATATGGTGTTGGCAGCTGAAGAGCTGAGCCTTGGGAGCATGTTTGCTAATGAGCTCAGTGGTTGGCTTTCATGTAATGGGCTGCCAGGAGGCCATGGAGTAAAAGCCCAACTCCTTTGTTTCCCATGCAGGCGACAGCTATAAATTGCCATTGAACTTGACAGTTTTGTTCCTATTGTTTCCTTTCTAAAGATGGAGCAAGGTAAAGCAGGAGCTGAAAAGCTGAGGATAACACAAGGGGGAAGGCAGACAAGGTCAAAGTCAAGGTCAAAGATGGGAGATTCCCCATGCCTCTCTCTAGACAATAGGGAAATTTTATCTCTGTGCTGTCAGTGGAGAACACTGATTTAATCCTAATTTCAGCTTCCTTTTAGCTAGTAAATAATACAAATCACACCCCCACAAACCCCACCTGCGTTTTGCAGATACAATGCACAATCCTATTTCCTCACATCATTATTTTACAGTTAGGAAAACGAGCAGCAATAAAACCTCATTTTCTGTCACTGGACCTTTAACCTTCTCTTGTTTTATTGTATTTCCCACACAGCACAGAGGAGCATTATGCTGCTGGTGTGGGGAAAAGCACAAAGCATCACCACGAAGGGCTTTGCGGGTGTTTGTGCAGATGCTATCACAGCCATCACCCCAGGAAGCTTCACCCCTCCACTCTTTATGTCTTGCTTTTATGCAGCCCCTGCCTCTGCATAAAGCATTCCTCGACTCCAAATCCCTCCCAGCTGGTTGAGGAATAGTTTCTGATCATTGTCCCCAGATCTGTCATGCAAAGGCAGCATCTCTGTTGTGCCATTGAGCAGCACGCTCCTCCTTCCTCTCGCCTGGTGCTCTCAGTATTCCAAAGGTGTTTTTAAGACAGGAATTTGGCCATTTTTCTGACTCAGGGACAAGAATGGATCATTTTTCACTATCTGTGATTGCATCTCAAGTGTCCCTTTTTGTGCAGGAAGACATCACATTTCCTTGAGTTTTTCTGTTTAGGAAAAAAGCTTTTCCTTTGTCTCCCATAGAACAAAGAAATGCGAACACACTGTTTAAACAGGGAGGACTAAACCCATCCCAGGGGTAAGGGTGCTGCCTTAATGGTGTTACATGCCGAAGAAATTTGGCTTGGAGTATGTAATCACGGCTTGAATTAATGAGAAGAGGGATTCTTTGGAAGAGGTTGAATAGCCCAGCTGCAGCAATTATCTCATCACTCAGAATGACGACAAAATTAGTTCCAGATATAAAACTGGACAACGGAGGCCAGACACCCACCGGGTATTTATTCTCCCACTTAATGACACTTGAGGTTGCCTTTCGGTCCCCATATGTTTCATGCAGCCTGTGCCGCACGCTTGCGGCTTGCAGCAAACCATTGGGGGTTCATCTAAGGCAAGACAGGGACCTGGATATTGGTTTGTGTGAATTCATTCCTTTTTCAGGGGTTTACCATGGCTCAAATCACTGCTCTGCTCCCCAGCTCCTGGCTGAGCCCCACTGTTGCGCTCATTGCTGGGGATACAGGGAGCAGCATCGTGACACTGCCTGTGATGTGCATCCATTGGGGACCCACATCTCTCTTGTGTCTTCTAGGTGACGTCACAGTGCCAGTAACAGCCAAGATCATAAAACATAGAACCCCAGAATGGTTTGGGTTGGAAGGGACCTTAAAGCTCATTGAATTCCAGCCCCCTGCGAATCTCCCAGTAGACCAGGTTACTCCAAGCTCCATCCAATTCAACCAATATCTTCAGGAATTAAAACTTTACATGAGGAAAGATTATAATGGCTGCAGTTCATTCACTGTACTCTCTATTGCAGGAGGCTCATAAGAAAAGCATGTGATTTTTATAAAGGGGTTTGTTGGTTTTGTCCTCTCCTGGGGTTCAGAAGCACACAGAGCCTTTGCTTACATGAGAGCTGTGATTCCAGCTTTGCTTGTGTGCATCCCTGCTCGAGGAGTTACCAGAGACCGTTCTGTGCATTGTATTTCCAGGCGACAAGCAGAGCGACATAAATAACCCAGCTGCTGCTACCCGGTGTCACATAGAACTTCCAGGAAAGGGCTGACAATGCCCCTTTCCCAAGGAAAGCTGGCAAGTGTGAACTGGAGCAGTGGGAAAAGCCTTTGGGAAGCGGCTGCCCAGCTGGCTCCGCGCTGTGTTTCTCAGGGAACCAGGAAAACCAGCTGCCCATCAAAGCCACTGACCTGAGGTGACAGTGACAAGCTCCATGGGGTTGAACCGCCCCTCGGGCGGGGGGATGGATGCTGTCTTTGGGGTGAAATACAAAAGGGCAGCACTGTGTGGTTAAAGAAGTGGTGGCCCCACTTCCCAGCAAGGCATTTGCCAGCTGACAGAGCTCTGGGAAGCTCCCTGTGCTTGTGCGCTGGGTATTTCAGTCTCTGTGCTGCCGTATTAGTGCTATTAGTACTAATGATAACAAATTAAGGCCGGTGGGATTTCCCACTGAGATACCACTCTGTTGTGTCTCCCACTTTCCCAACACCCCCTGGGAAAGCTGTTCCTGCTCAAATCACTGCCACGCCGGCTGGGACAGCCCTCGGCAGGAACAGTTATAAATCATGATCTTATAGAGGCTGGTGCCGGTTTAGTGCAAGGCATAAAGAGCCCACAAAGGCTTTTGTGCTCCCGGTCAGAGTGACACAATTCCTGCCCATGTCCATGCCCAGGGGTGAGGAATCAGGGCTGCTGTCCCTATTGAATCGGGGTTTTCTTCTTGTGAAAGACACGGGCTTGATCTTTGGACTTGAACCATGGGGTGTGGGACAACACGGTCAGGTTGGCAAAGGTGACATAACGTGAAATGATCCTCAGCCCAAGTGCTTCACGCTTGTCACAGGATCATGGAATGGTTTGGGTTGGAAAGGACCTCAAAGCTCCTCCAGCTCCAACCCGTGCACGGGCAGGGACACCTTCCATAGAGCAGAGTGCTCCAAGCCCTGTGTCCAGCCTGGCCTTCAGCACTGCCAGGGATGGGGCAGCCACAGCTTCTCTGGGCAAACGGACCTGTCCTGCAGCATGGACCAGAAAGCTGATAAAAGAGGCAGGGGTGATGCAAGACCTGAAGTTTCTTGAGTCATGAAGAAGTTGGCTTCAGCAGATCCCAGCCCCTCCAACATTCAGCATTCAGTCCTGAAGTGGAGAGCAGCCAAAAAGCTCTTTTGGGGCTGTTATTTCCTAAGATGCTGGGCCAAAGCAGTACTTGCAGGGAGCCTCAGTGCTGTGTCTTCCCCATGAGCCCTTCACAGCTGGTTCTTACTTCTAGACGCCTTCCCTTAAGTCTCTGAAGATCCTTTAGCTCCTGAAACACAATAAAGGTTGCTTGCTGGTGTTTGGAATAGGGTTTCTCTGCAGCCTGCCTGCCAGCTCTGCTTTCCAGTGCAGATTCCCCCAGCATATCAAGCAACCGGCTGTAGTGTTTCACTTCCCAGCTGTAATTGTCCTAAGGAAAGGAGAGAAGAGTTTATTAGGAAACCAAGATTTACAGCTGCTTACGCCTGGGCGCTTTCCCAAGCTGTGTGTTTCACAAGAATAATTGGGAATGGGGAAGCTCTCAGCAGCTTTCCTTCCCAAGGCTGTGTTTTAGGCTCTGCTTATTGCTTCCTAAATGAGTGGTGTTGTTTCTGTTGCTTGCAGATGTGAAAATGACTCACACCGAAGGGCAGCGAATTGACCCAAGACAACATTTTTCCCCCACGTGTTCCCTTCCAAATCTTTGTAATCATGTATTTGATTTGTAAAGGATCCATTTGCTGGGATCTAAAGCAGACCCAGACAGAGCAAGCCACAAAATGAACTGTGTTCCTCTAATTTGTCTTGGTAACAGAAGGCTTGCCAGCCCTGAATGGTGCCATGCAGAGATGCTTGCTGAGCGCATCCCAGCTGCCTATGACAGAGCACCAGGATGCATGATGAACATCAAATTCATGAATAAATGGCTCGGAGAGGGGACAATGCGTTAGTCACCATCCATCACTGAACAAAACCTGGGAGCTGAGCTCGGAGCAATGCTTTGGCTGCTGGCTTTGTCCCACTCCTGGGTCCATGCTGGTACCCAAGGCCCCGCCACCAAATAGGATTGAAATGAGAGCTTTCTCCCTCAAGAGTGAGAAAGGATGGGGGAGGATGGAGAGCTGCTGGTTCTAATTATCATTACCTTCATTTTCACAGATGAGTGAAAATGGGTTTAATTTATCACAGACAGTGAAGGCAATCGCTGCTCAGTATTTCCTGATCAGACTCCTGGCTTTCCTCTGGCCAAGCCAAAACAGAGCAAATGACCTCATGGTGCTTCCTTCCCCTGGGTCCGGCAAGCAAAGTGGTCAGTGAGGCACAGCTTCTTTGGAGATCTGGGAAAACCTTGTCAGGAGCTGACTTTTGCCGTGAAAGAGGTTTAAAAGGAGATGGAAAGGCAGCAGCAATTCTGCAGAATGAAAGTTAGTGATGGAGTCTTGGACATAAATGTCCTTCTTGAGTGAAAAAGGAGAGAAAGGGGCTCAGAGGAGTTAGGTCTCAGTTCCCAATGTGCTGTTGGTGTTTCCCTCCTCTTGCAAAGGAGGTGGACAGCACTGGACTGAACATAGTGGTATGTGGGAAGTGTTGAAGATGTTGGTGTTGACAGCATCAATATCTCACTTAAATGAAATGTTGGCAAAATGAGATTAAAACCTTAGGTGGATTTTCCCTTCCTGACATCCCTGGCCTCGTCAGCTGACAACCTTTCTGAGCCAGAAACCATTGCAAGCTGGAAACAGGGAGTCCAAGAGTGCAAAAGTCTGGATAAAGAGAAATTCTGGCTGTTTTCTGGGAAAAGTGGTGGGTGAAAGATGGAGGGAAATGGTCTCAGAGGGAGAGAAACAGCTTCTGGGAGTCTTTAGGAGAGGAAAACTGAGAGGAGAGGTGCACCGGGGCAGCATGGCTCATGCAGATCCTCACAGAGCACTGAGTTTCCAGTGTGATGCAATGGAGTTAAAGTAAATACAAGCTTGCTGGCAGATTTTCCTTTCTTAGTCATCTTCTGTGGGCCCCTTAGGAGAAGCCCAGAGCTCTCCAGGACCACCATGGAGATGCTCAGAGATGCTCTTCACTTCCATATCCAGCCTTTGAAGGCACTGCACTGCCTGAAGTTGCAGCCTCTCCCCAGCCTGATGGTCGAGGACAACAGGTAGAGACTTGAGAGCGAACTGGAGAGCTGTAAAATCAGATGCTGTTGGCTCAAATCATGTTTTAAGAAGTGTATCCTCAGGCAGCGTTGAGAGGAGGCTCCTGGAAGGGTGGAGCAGAGTGAGGGGAGGGATTTGAGCCCAGGAGAAAGCAGAATGGGAAAGGTGGGAAGCTGTTCCTAGAGGCAACAAGATGAAGGGGAGGCCACACAGCAAGTGCTGTAGGTTCTGGCTTCCTCTTCCATCTGAGGCTTAAATAGCTATACCAAAGGGAGGGGAAAAGATGGGTGTAGAGCTGGTGGCCTCCAAGAGCTGGTGGCCACCCAACAGGAGGCCAGCGGTAGTGCTGGCAGTGGGTACATGGCTGCCCTGAGCAAGCATATGAAGAGGAGCAGGTCCCAAAGAAATCTCTGAGGTTTGGTGTATGAGGTCCAAGAGGTTGCATTGTCTCCATCCCTGGAGTTTTTCAAGAGCAGACTGAATCCAGCCCTGAGCAACTGACTTCATGGCAGACACTGCTTCAAGCAGGAGGTTGAAGTAGACACCTCTTGAGGTCCCTTCCAACATGAATTTCCCTGTGATCCTAAGATATATCTAGACTGCTTCCTCTTTCCAGAACATCCAGGGTGTTAGAGGAGAGAAGCTAGCACATCAGTCCAGGTAATTATTCACTGTGTTTTGACACAAAAATCCCAGAGTGGTCGATCTGATATTGCCAAACAGCTTTAGAAAGTGCTGCCTTTAACCTCAGTGGTCACACAGTGACTGAGTAGATGAGATTTGAGATTTATTCCATGGGTCCAGACAGAGTAAAGCTATGGAAATTAAGCTGGGAAGAATTTTAGAAACTAAGCTTTCCTTTTTCATCAAGAGGTGTCTTACAATAGCAAATGGAGATGTTCCAGACCGTCTTGGGATTAAGAAGCTGTGACACTAAATTATTCTCAGGAATGGTGATTCCCCCATCTGGCAGCAAACACCTCTCTGCTCCAGCGATCATTGAAGAAGTCAACTTCAGCAATGCCTACAAATTCACTCCTTGCATGGAGTTAGCAATTGCGAACGGAACATAGACTCATAGGATCAGCTGGGTTGGAAAAGACCTTTAAGAGGAAGCCCATTCCCCAGCAGTGTGAAGGCCACCACTAACCCATGGTGCTGAGTGCCTCATCTCTACAGTGTGTGAACACTTGCAGGGATGGTGACTCCAGCCCTGCTCTGGGCAGTCTGTTCCAGTGTCTGAGCACCCTTTGGGGCAGGAATTGTTCCTCAGCTCCATCTAAACCTGCCCTGGTGCAGCTTGAGGCTGTTTCTTCTTGTCCCATCCCTTGTTCCTTGGGAGAAGAAGCTGATCTCCAGCTCATTGTGACATCCTAACATCTAACAAACCCCTTCCAGTTCATGGTCACTCTCACCCGCATCTCTCTCTTGGTTAAACTCTTCATTTACAAAGAGTGTTGGCTCTATGAATAAAAGCCAGGGTAACTCGGGGTCAGCACTGCTATTTTTGTAATACACTTCCTGTGCTTACAGGACCTTGGTGTGTTGTGTCTCCATCATCTCCTGCATCTCCACCCTGTTTCATGGGTGCATGATGCCAGATTCGTGGTGGTATAAACACGCAGACCTCAGCTTGCTGAAGAATGAACTTGCCTTTTTATTGCTTTGACTTTCAGGCTGCCTTTTGCAATGAGAATAAACCAATAATTTAGGGACAAAGGAAATCAGCATCATATCTCTCCTCCCAGCACAGTGCTTGAGGACTAAGACCTTATAGCACAAAGAACTTGGATGAATGGAGTTGCAGTTCCTTTATTGCTATCATAATCTATTATTCGATTCTCCCTCACGAGGTGAAATATGGGAAACTTTTATTACACTCTTATTTTATCCCTGCCTGGTGCAATTCATGATTTGTTCATGGAGAGCTTTGTAGGTAGCAAGTTTGTTCTTGGTACGAACATCAGCTGCTATCGGGACCCTGCCTGGAGGGTGGGCTCTGCTGAATCATTTATGGGATCCCATAAATGCAACAGGATCCCATAAATCTGAAGAGAAGGGATGAAAACCAACACTTATGAAATAGAGCAGGGTTTGTTTGTTCACCATGCTTCATTTTTTCTCTCTATTTCATAGTGCTGTTAGAGCAGGAAAATGGCTCCTTGAATTCTTGATGCTAACATAGGGACAAGAGAAAGAGTATTGAAAGGCCCCAAAGATGGTCCTGCACCCGGGTCAGGGCCATCCCCAGCACAAACACAGACTGGGGGAGACGGGAAGGAGCACCCTGAGGAGAAGGACTTGGGGATATTGGTTGACCTCATGGAGCAGGTCCAAAGGAGGCCATGGGGATGCTGAGGGCTGGAGCAGCTCTGCTCTGCAGCCAGGCTGAGAGAGCGGGGCTGGGGCAGCCTGGACAGGAGAAGGCTCCTCAAGGGGAGACCTCAGAGCAGCTCCA
>JANRGW010036551.1:0-129801 GCA_024733675.1 Psilopsiagon aymara | reverse complement strand
CTGAAACACACCCCCCACCTCCCCACCACCCCACCACCCCCGGGCTAAGCTTTTCCAAGGCAAATAGTTGTGTTTGTACTCTGTTCACCTGTCTTGGGTGATTTGTTTACCTTTTCTGTACCAGGCAGGTTTTGTTGAAGACATCCTGCAGGTTAATTAGATGCAGGTGACTTTAGTTTGAGTGGCTTCTGCCCTTGGAGGGAGGTTCAGCAAGGTGGCCAGAGGGAGGTCTGTTGGGAGACAAGGAGGATGCATTTCATCCCCAGGCAGAGCTGCCACAGGGCAGATACAGGTGAGTGGTGGTTTGGGGAAGGAACTAAGGGAGGTTGTGGGTGCCAGAAAGGCATTTTGGCGTCCCCAAGTCAGCTGAAGAGTCATATCACATTGATTCTTTACTAGCATTATATTTTTATGAACTCACACTAGGAAATGCCATCTCAAAATATTTGAGCTATACAGGTATACCTCTTGAAAGATTTTTCCATAAAGGTCTAATACAGTAATGTAAAAGTCATGAGATGCATTTTGAAGATGCAGTGTCTCGAATTCTATGTGCTCTCCTATTGAAGCTGATTTTTAAATTGGGAAACTTGGGAAAACCTCGCAAATGAGGCTGCTGGTTTATTTATTTATTTGTTTCATCTCAGCTGAGACAGATGGGATTCTCGGATCATGCACTGTTAAGCCTTCCTTTGGAATTCGCGCCACCGTGGCCACAGATCCCAGATGGTGCTTAAATCTGTCATTTTTTAACAACCCGACTTTCTTAATTTTATATCCAAACACATTGAGCATTCAAAGTGATTAATTACTGTCCAGATATGTCTGTGCTGCAGCAATTTACTTGTGTGCGCCAAAGATCATTTCATTCTTGAGTAGGTAGTTTAGTGAGGGCTGAGCGGGTGGTGAGAAGCTCACCAGCAGAAACTTTACATTGGAGGTAGCAGCATGGTGCTGCTGGTATCATCCTCCGCAGCGGTGGCTTAGCAAAAAGGTTCCGTAAGTAAAGCAGAATTTTGGTGCATATGGATATTTTACAGCTTCCGGGGAGGATTTGCACTATTGCCATATAAGCTTCAATCTCACCAAATCTTCTGTTTCCCATCAAAAGGGAATTTTTTGATGCCAGATAAATACCAACATTATGTTTTCAGGATGTGGCATGGACAAGTTTATAATAGCCAAGTGTTTAGTAAGAGAAAGTTGAAGGGTTTTCTTCAAAAAGCAGAGGTTGCTCCAGGGGTTTTGAGAAGTAATCAATCAAATTACTGTAATTCTTCAGAATCAGATGTTTCTCTGGTTGCTTCTCCTCACTTTCATTTCAAAGTGGTTCTTCTTCTGGAAGAGCTCAAATATTATTTGCATGTCCAACACTTGCATTAATTTTCTTGTTTGCAGCAGGCTGCAGTTGATTCCTTGTTTTCTGGAAATGAGGGAAGAAGTAATGCTGCATGATCCATGCAGCTCTAGCTCTAACTTTACAGCAGACAACAGTAGCCTGTCAAAATCCTTGAGCTGCTGCTGTTTCCCTGACTAAGCACCATCAGACAGCTACCTGAAGGTTATTTTTGGGTGCTACTGCATATTATTTATTTGGTTACATGGGTTTGGTGCAGGTAGAAGTGCAGCTTTCAATAAACTAGGAGAAGTAGGAGCTTTCTCTGGTGTGCCTGGAGTCAACTGGGATTTCTAGGACTTTCCTTCCCTTTGCAAAGGAATTGCAGTGCTTGTGCTGTCTTAAGCACTGGCAAAGCAAATGTCTAACTCTTTCCATTACTGAAGGACAGTGGGTAGCATGAGGCTGTGTCACTCCATCTTCAAGCAGTCTTTATACCTCGTACAGTCTTAATTGTTAGTGCCGCTGTTTTTTGTGTTTCACCCATCCATGCACACCGCCACTAAGGACCAGTTCATGGGAAATAGACAAAAAATAAGTTGCTCAAGACTAATTTGCACTTATCTGAGGATTGGAAGTTCAGTAGTGATGAATTTTGGTTCTTTTTAAAAACGGAGAGAAAGAACTAGTCCTCACCACGTTGATACACTTAAAAGGAAAATCTGCTTCTAAGAAAGAGATCTCTTTTTTTCTCCCACGTTCCTGGAATCTGCATAGAATCAGATAAGTGTAAGTAGTCAGATAATCAGACACCACTGGCCAAATGTATGGCAGGAGGCTTTAAGGAGTACCTCTCCTAAAATGAGAATGTGCTGACTGTGAAATACAGGCAATAGTCGAAGACTTGAAGAGCCAAAGCGTAGTGTTTGAAGGAGTGACTTCTACAGTGGACTTACCTAGATTTTATTGTTTCCTCTAAAATAAGTGTCCTACCAGTGGCATACGCTTGAAGATTTTGGTACTAAATATATAGATATTTAAAAACAGAGTTCAGACAAATGCGTGTAGAAAGTGAATTTGCATCCATAATAAAGTGAATGTGTTATATTAATATTGATAAATATGTGTGTGTGAGTGTATAATCAGTCTGAATGTTCCCTTTTTGAAATACGCTGTAGTTTCTGTTATTTAACACACTGCCATAGAAGGCACTTATTCTGAGAACACTACATCTTGGTACAGACATTTCCCTTGTTAACTTCCAGTTGAATTCAATTACTGTTAATAATTACTGACTGGCGGTCACTGCTGCAAAATTGATACTTAATATTAAATAGTGAATGTACAGGATTAAAGAACAGAAGTGCTCTTTTGAGGTGGGAGGTGCCTCAGCACTGAAGGCCAGTGGTATGTCCCAGCATCACCTCTGGGGCAGTGAACATCACCTCTTTCACATCCAAATTTTCCTTCCTGCTTATAACACAGTCTAGGAGGTCTTACAGTAATTATATGAAGTTGCAGCAGTGCTTCAACATTTGCTTTTAGTTTATGATTTAATAAGGCAGGAGAAGGCTGAGTGGGCTCTGGTTTTTAAGAGGGGAGCTTTATTGGCTTTCTGGGCCAGGGAGTTCGAGTTACTTTGTGTTTCCTCACTCTTACTGGTGATATTGGTATCGCACATGACATGTTTTGGACAGGCTAAGGCTTCCTAATCCTTGGGAAGGATTTTTTCTGTCCTTTCTGGTTTGTACTCTCCCATATACTAGGAGGTGCGTTCGATGACACCTTCTGCAGCATCCAAGTGTTACCTTAATTTTTATGTGAGTTATAAACCTGAAGTTTATATAAAAAGAACTGATAAGCCCTTAGCCTGAGCCCACTATAAAAAATAACCACTGTGCATTGTTAGTATTAGATTAGAATAATCCTGGTTAGAATGTAAGTTTTGTTTTTTCTTTGATAAGTAATTCAGTTTGGTAGCAACTCTATAAGCTGTTAATAACAAGTATCATAAGTTTTCATTAAAGTGGATCCCAGTGGTGTGGTAGAGTTTATCCCTTTACTAAGAAGGCTCGGTTTTCTCCTCAGCTTGTTCATAGGTATTGTAATACCTAAGTTTCAGTAACCTATTAAAAGTGGCTACTAAGCATCAGCAGTTACTTCTTCACCTCCTAGGTGCCCCTAAACATAGTAAAAAAATTTCATAGGCAACAAAGGTGACAGTTTGGTGGCTTTTTTTGCTGTCTTTAATTAAACACAAATACAGGCAAATTTACATCTGTGGCTTCAACTCTGTTTTGTCCTTCCTATATAAAGCAAATTGCTTTATATTCGATCTGAAAGTCCTAGTTCTGATTCCCTGTATTTCCAGGTAGACATAGAAAATGATGCTACCAGGTTTGCACTTTTCATGATACTTCAGGACAGTTTCACTGCTTTTAACACATTAATATTGTATGTTTGGTTTTGGCACAGAAATGAGTTGGAATATTCCTACACTATCTTACTTAAGTCTTGTTAATCAGAGACCGGCCTGGCACTGCTCCCCACCTTTTGACACTTCAAATGTCTGAGGGTATCCTCTCTTTGGAGCTTACCCCTCAGGAAATCCAAGGGTTTGATCTGACTACTCAGAATACAGAAATCCTTCTGATAAGTAAAAGTTAAAACAGGTCATCTAATCAAAACCCAAAACACCATCCCAAGATCCTGGTTCCCATCCACCTTTAAAAAAGAAATCACTTCATCTGACTTCAGATCTATCAGCTTGTATCTTAATCACTTTAACTTAAATGCTTCCTTTAGCTTAAAGCATTTTCTGTGGTTTTAAGCTACGGTTCCCATTTTCACCGATCCTTTGTCACACAGGATATAAAACTTCAGTAGGAAAGACTGTGGAACAAGTTTCTTTTTTCTGCAGTGTACCTTAGTCATGGGAGTAAAACATCTTGAGGAATAAGGACACCTACCCTCACTAGGACACTGCTCTCCTTCCTCTGGGAGCACTTCTTCCCAGCACCCAAATGCTGGCCTCTTTGGGATGCTGCTCTAATTGCAAAAAAGCTGTTTTTCACAAGTGAGTCTTTTTAACCTTTTCCTAATGAGTTCCCAAGTGCTTTTTGGCCTTAGATGTTAAAGCTTGTGTGTTTGCGATTTCCCTGGCAAGCTGCCGTTAGTAAAGAGGATATAGTGTTTTCTTGGTCCTTTGCCCAAAGTAATTTTGCAAGGAACTGTAACTGCATTTAGTACATGTCATTCATTGGAGAGAAGTCATTGTAATTGCATTTGATCACAATCAGTTTATGGCTCTTTTATCATGTTTTCATGCTGCATATCTACTCAAACATCATAGCAAAACTTAATGGCTACTGTTTTACTTCTGCGTAAAACATTTTATGGCCTTTTTGTGCAGCAGACATCAGGTTTCAATCACTGTTGCCCCATAGAGAGAGAAAAAAGTTGGATGAAGAACTATGAAAAGTCTTTAACTACATAAAATTTTATTTCAGGTCAACTTCCCATAAAAGATATTAAATGTATTTTGTGGTTTATTCTGCATGTTAACAATTTTAGAGGAGCTGCAATATTTTGGGGGAAGCAGTATGAAAGAGGAAAGTTAATTCACAGAAGATGTTTTAAATTTGAGGTAGTTTTCCTTTGTAAAAGGATGGATTTGTATGTGGAAAGGGTGGCTGGAAAGTGCCGCCTTCACATTCTCAGAGTGGCTTTAAAAGCTCACTGTTGCCTCCGCAGTATTCAGATTTCTGACCTTCTGCTGAGCCTTTTTAATCATTGCTTTAAATTTTTGATGTTCCATTCATAAAACCCAGCGCAATTCATGCATCTGAAATTATATCTTTTGCTGCCTGAGCGCTGCTGAAGTTCCCAGCTGAAAAGTTTAATTAAAAGGGAAACTTTGACATGCTGCTGAGAAGATTAGTTCGCATTAGAATAGCGAGATAAAAGAAAATTTACTTCTAATCTAATTAACACCAATTAAAAGATGTAAAAGAATTTGCATCGGCCAATTGTTAATTATGCATCAATTTGTCTTTCCTGTGACAAAAAAAGCAGAACGTGACCTGTTTTGTTTTAGGATACCTATAGTGTGATGATATTGCCACAGTCATTTTCCATGTGAATTGACTGCGATGGTAACACTTACTTCGCCTCATCCCGGTGCTTTGGTTTGTGCTCAAGATTTTAGTGAAGGTTATTTCAGCCTAATTGGTCTGTAGCTTGACAGCTGTGTGTAGGGATGATGCAAATGCAGATAAAACCTCTGGGTTTGCAGAAACTGATTGTGCACAGGTGTATGCTGCTTCTCCTTAAACATATGTATGTGATAGTCTGGAGGGGTTAGAGGGGTATGCCTGCCCACTCCAAAGTGTCAGTGTGTATTTACACATGCTTACATTTATTTTGATTCCCATCGTTTTTGAGATTACAGCTGGGGCTATCTAGTAATAAATGTGGTTTTATTCCACATGCTCTGACTGGTTTTGTGCAGGATGTAATATTTTGAGAGGACTGGTGCAGCTAGTGAGCTTCTCAGTTTGCTTCCAGGTGGAAGGCTGAAGATGTTTCATTGCTGTATGCTGTGCACTTGCTGTGAGTTTAGAGTGATCCTCATTTTTTAATGTGCATTTGCTTCTTTCTAATTTTGTTTTTTTACAGATTTAAAATTGAAACTGGAGATGTCTAGTTCAGCATAAAGAAAGAACGTGTTTGCATTCTATTCATACCATACTAGTGGATGATTTTATATATAAATACCATTTTTGATATGAACAATTATGATGTTTGTTGCTTGTTGCTGGATTTCCTGAATTCATATTTACTTTATCATCTTTTTAAACTCTTTTACTCACTGTCTATCTGTTCAGCTGATATCGTGCACAAGGTTTGCTTTCAATGTGGCAAGTCTAATGAGGTTATGAAGCTGTCAGAGCTCTGAACAGCAAAGAAGGTCATGTATTTCTGGTAACCAAGTACAGAGGAAAGGAGATCTATGCTTGGGTCTGAAACAGCAGTTATGTTAACCCACTTTAAGAAAGTAATAAGGAAACAATTTTTTGGCGAAGTTGCATATTGTGTGGACAAAAGAAGACAGGAAACATATCGAAGGAACAGAAATATTTGTGTTACAGTATTGATTGCAATCAAATGGTTGTAACAACATCTTAATTGAGAATTACCCTGAACTTGCTCATAATGTTCAAAAACCTAAGAAATTCTTTACCACTGTAAAAATGTATCAAGTAACTCTTCTGTATGTCTTGCTCATGTTATGCCTTGCTGTGCTGTTCTTTATGCTTTATATTGCCTTTTGTGAAAAGCGTCACAAAGGTTCTTTCTAAAGAAAACAAACCAGGAGCTAGAACATTAAGAGTACATTATATATTTGACCAATCACTTTTATAAAGTCTGATGCAAGTCTTTAATCTGACATCCTTGGAGAATGCTTTAGTTTTTAATATTTCTATGACCTTCTCCAGGGGACTGAAAAATTGCTTTGAAGTATCAAAGTGGTGCATGGAGTTTTAGCTGTGTGATTCCCATTAAAGTCAGTAGGAGCCAGGTAGCTGAAACTCAACACAACTATGAAAACATACTCCTTGTGCAGTGTTAAGTAGTAAAGCAATTCTGTGACATGGCAGTGACATTTTACTGCATTTGCTGGCTTTATAGATCCACTCAAGGCTTGTATTTTTTACTGGAGTTTTACTGTTCAGTGAAAATAATAAAGGAATATTCAAAAGCAGGTGTAGGCTGTTCTAGTAAAAGGCACAGCTGTTGGGAAAAGCTGGCAGCTTACATATATTTTTGAAGTACAATTGCAAAATCAGTTTTGCAGACTCTGAGCTCATCATCTGCATGCTGGTCATACTACAGGCATTTGTTCAAGGTCTCTGAAAATGCTTCCCATGCTTCCAGCCCAGGGTCAGAATCAGTTCTCAGTGAACGACGGCACTGGCAAGTGATTTCCTAGCTCAGACATGCCTCTGTCGAAGGAGAAAGATGAGCCAGTGCTTTCCAGAGGTATTGACAGGCAAACCAGCCATCCACAAGATAAGCCTGATCTAATAAATACAGGGTTTTTTCAATGTGAAATACTTCTTCATTTGGCAAATTTATCTACAAAATGAGCATTCAGTCTTTGAACAGCAGCAGGAGCAGAGGGATTGAGGTTTGGAAGGTTTTGGTGCCTTTTTTTAATATAAGGGTTGTGGAAACCTCTAAGAGGGCAAAGTAGTTATATTTGATGTTGTTTCACCAATGGACCAGAAAGATGAGACTTTCAATGGGAACTCCAGCCATCTGTATTTAGCGATTGCCCTGCTGGATAGGTCCCGAAGAAATCTGTCACCACATCTTAATCAAACATTGCCACCAAATTCCAGAAGCATGCCTTTACATTCAGCTTATGGAAGTAAAATTTAGTTTTGCCTGTCAAATATCTTCATTTATTGTATTTTGTGTGAGCTTCTGATTATATTCCAAACCCTTCTGCAATAAATTTTACCCTGTGCAAAACCTATATATTATTTTGTGTGGACCATGACAAGCTGTCCTACATCTTTTCTAGCAAAAGCAACCCATAAAGTCAGAGGTGTTGGTCATCCTCCTTTCAGCCCTTCTGGATTTGTTGCTTTTGATACTTTCTAGCTATAGTGTCTGTCTGACTGAAAGCAGATGGTTTTTACGCAGCTGTGGTCCAGACAAATTTACACCAAGTAAGTAGCCTGAAATGTGAAAAGACAGTGTCTTCTGCAGACAGCTCATTCATTTCCTTTTGAATTACAGATAAGTTTTCCGTATCAGGTTTTCTGAAAGAGTGTGGGAAGTCTGATTTATGATATTAAAGGAGGAAAAAATGCAATAGTATCTCTGTTCAGTCATGTCCTAACATACAATTACACAGGGGCTTGATCCTCAATCATAAAACATGATTGCCCTTTTCCATGCTTACAGGTTATTTTGTCTCTGGAGCTGCATGCAGAAATTCTTAGGGTTGTCGTACACCAGAGACCAGTTAGAAATAATTGATAATACACTGGAGTAGTAAAGATGCTTGAGAAACAAAACTATCACAATCTTTAAGCAAAACTCAATTCAACATTTTCCTGCCAAGGTCATCTTTTCTTTGTCTACTATTTCCCAGGAAGAGCAAGCATTGAGAGGAGCTGGCAATCAGAGCTCAATTTATCTCCTTAAATTTGGGCTTTGTCCACATTGGCTTTTGTCCAGTTTGAAGTACATTTGGAACCAGCACATCTCCTTCTTTCTCAAACCAAAACATCCACTGAAAAAGTCACAACACAATCAAGTTGTTAAGCGTCTATGAAGTTTAACTCACATGAGTGTAATTGTCATCTGTTCCATTCATCTTGCCTAAAATCAGAAAGGAGGATTTAAAGCTTCAAAATCTTGTACTTCACAACAATGTCCAGTAGCCATCTGATGATCTGGACGGCCTTTTAATGGCATCCCTACCAGGGCCTCCCGTGTTCTCCTGAGCAAGAACCAAAGCTGTATACCAGTGCTGCTGGTTGGGACCTGCTCCTTAGTGCTGTGTCAGCTCATAGATGTAGCTTCTGAGAGGAGTCCTCCAAGTTGTGATAAAAGGATTCAATACTCGGTGAGGAGTATTATCACAAAAGGTTGTAGAGGAAGTAAACTTCCAGCTATCATATCTCTTTCATAGGCAGCACTGAAGAATCAAAATTATCTCTGACATAACATGCTAAGAAGCTTACGATACTCAAAAGATAAGCCTAGGCACTGATATCTGATTACAGGTTCTCGGTATGGCCAGTGTTGTGCTGACATTTACATTTTCACCCCACTGCTTATGATGCATCACATTTCTTCAACAATTCTGCAATGTTTATGGAACTAGGAAAGTAAATTTATAGTGTTGAAGTTATAGCATATCATGTTTTATAGCATCAAGTGTTTTGTCGTTAACATGTTCATTTCAGTTTTTCTTTAGCTGACTGAGAAATTTCCAGAATTAAATAACATGGAGAGATGGCAGGTAGTGTCCGTGAACTAAGATATCCTTAATCCCCACATTTTTATTGTGTGAGTGAGTCTCAGAGCAGTTTGCCAGGAGCTCAAGTGCTACACAGGGTTTTCAGAGAAAAGCGATGGTAATTCGTCTTTAATATGGGCATATAGATCCCAGAAGCTACAGGCTTCAGCATATGAAATGACCCAAAGCACAGACAATTTATATGAATTAGATTTCCTGAGCTTCTCTGATTTTAATTTAAGTACCATTTTCAAACCTTCTGAGAAGTCCATATTTATGAAATACTGATCTATATTAGAAGATCCAGACACAAGCCCAAGGACTTGCTCAGGTTTCCTCCTCTGCTACCCCATGCGTATTTATACTGACAAGTTGGGAAATGTAGAGTGATATTTATTGCTATATGACAATAGAAATAACTTTTCTCATATGGTTAATCCAAAATGAAGTTTCTGTCATTTTTAACAACACTGTGTATGTGTCTACATCTTTGCATATTTAATTCAATTAATATAAAATCCTTGTCTTTGATTTGCAATACATAGTAAACACGTCTGAATAATAGAATAAATAATAGTATCTTTACATGAGATTTATCAGACTTTTCAAGTTTAAAGATGTAAATAGATGATGTTTTTTTAATAGATAATGATTTTATTATTTATTTCTCTAATTGATAAATATTTTGAAGTATGCAGAGGCTGAATTGAATTTTCATTAGGTACCTGGTCAGGGACCAAGCTAAATGATTCCTTAAGCAGTTTTGGGGGAAAAAATGCTCATTGAATACTTGTTAAGTCATGTGAGAATCTGCATTAAATGCTTATCTCTCCTGTGGGTATGTAGGTATCAGCTACTTGGTTTACTGTGTGAGGTTTAATGCTTTTCTTCTAATTTCTAATGAACTTTACCACCAGACTACTTGATCATGACTAAGCCTATGAACAATGCAAATGGAATTGCCCCCTGATGGTGAGGAATGGGGCCCAGATGGCCCTTAAAAGGTGATAATTAGGAAATATAGCATATCTGAGTAGCTAGAAAGAGAGAAATTTGTTGAAGACAGTCAATCTGTTTGAAGCAATGGTTTTTCTCTTAATTATATAGATTTTCATTTAAGGCTGCTTTAAAGTAAATATTCCTAGAAAATTTTATTTGTAACTGAAAACTACAAACCACTGTTTCAGCTTCTCCCTGTTTTAAATTCTCTGTAGACCTTTTCAGCTCATGTTGTCTTCAAAATATGAATGACAGGCTTGCTGCATATGTTGTGGGAGTATTTCGGGTTGTAGGTATTCTGCTGCTGCAAAATGGCAACAAAATGAGAAGTATCAGAGAGACTGGTGTGTTGTAAAACATATGTATTACCAGAAGTCAACTGTAAACTCTACTGGATGAGAATTTGCTTGCTTCTAGAAAGATTTGTTACTGTTTTGAGTGTTTCAGTGCCTTTTGGGAGTTTCATATAAAGCTCAGACTTTAATTTCTCTATTTAACTTTATACCTTTATTAAAACACTTCGATTTGGAAATACATTGTTGCTTTATATTACAGCTCAGATGCTAATTAAATAGAATCACAGGCCGTTTAAGGCCTTCTATTGTAGCTCTCCTTTTACAGGCTCCTTATGAAACAAGGTTTTATGTTGTTCGTGTTTGCTGTGTTGTGAGAAAAATGCCAGTGGGGAAGGGACATCCATATTGCTAGCTTCTGGAAGGATATTATGGGGAAAAGAGACAATTTCCTGGTAAATCCACTACTGTTACTTCCGTAAATTTGATAAACTCTGTACCTGAGAGGGCTGTGATTCAAGCATGTACCACAGTTTCACAGAACACGTAGATACAAAGGTAGACACATATCACAGCTAGGTGCATGTTAAGTAGTAATTTTTTTGAGCATGAAGTCTTGATTTGAATTCAAGTCTTGAATGCGAGCCTCTGACAAATATTTAGCAGGAAAATCTGTTGGGATGGTCTGTTTGACTCAAGCTTATGTCGTGATTCACCATGTCAGAAATACAGAGGTGGAGGTGTATCTTGCAGATAGTGTTTTGTTGCTGTGGGAGAGGACAGACTTGCTGACAAAGTAGGGAAGGTTCTCCAGGAAGATTATTTTGTTCCCTAAAATATCTAATTCTGTCTCACATTCTGTCCCTTAGGAAAGAGTACCATGTTCTGACCCTGTCACATTGAAATGGAAATAGAGGGCTCAGCAGTCACTGTATTGCTGGGGCCTGAAAGTGCTCTGATCGTCATCACCCATGTTAACCTCCACCTTATGTTACGGATTGTCTTCTGTTTCTAAATACATTTTCCTCAGCTTCTCGTTGGCTGAATTGGGGTCATCGAAGGTTAAGTTTCTAGATCTTTAAATATCAGTGCATTACTGGTTTCTCTTCTGCTGGAGTGTCCTCTTCATAGGAGGAACCAAAAACCAGTGCAAAAGGAAAGCTGGCCTGTTGAGTGGGAAGCTACAGGAAAATGGTTTTTTCCATGACTCCCTTTGATTTCCTTACACAGGAGTGTAAGGTACTTCTGTGCATAGAATGATATCTCTATTCAGTCATCACTTCTATGTCTAGAGGTCTTATTTTTTATTTAGAGGTCTAAATGTTTTTATGAGTTTGAATGTACATGTAACAACTTGTTTGATGGCACAGACAATATTAAATGGCAATATGAGTACAAAGTGTAATTGAAAAGTAGTCTTTGTTGTCAGTTTGCTATAGGTTAAACTGACATTGTTATAATACATCCACAAACTGTTCCTCAGACTGACAGGAGTTTGAGCTCCCAGATATTTTATTTAATGAAGAGTTTTGCAGTATGAAAATGAAGTTTGTGAAACTATTTCACATTTTCTAGGAGAGTTTAGAAACTATTAGAAATTACATAGAAAGTAATGTAGGTTGTTAAGAATAGCTCAGGCTATTCAAAACAGTATTCAATCAAATTAATACAGTTAATACAGTTTAAGGAGACATGTGTCTGCTAAAGTGGTAAAAAAGTACCAGATGTAAGGGGCAGGGGGGTCTGGAGGTGGTAAATAAGCACAGCAGATTCATCCTCCCCAGCTCACACATCACAGTATACTGTAAATAAAAGTATAATTTCAGCAATGCCTGTGGGATTCACCACGTGCCTGACCCAGGAGTGATCTGGATCAGTGATCCCCACTGATCAGCATGCATGTCTACAGCCAGATCCAGCATGCCAGTGAGAGCTGTAGTGGTAAGAACTGCCCGTGGGTCTTGCATCATTTAGATGATTTTCTGAGTGCTGGAATAGCACTGTCTATTTGGATAAAAGCAGTTTAGCAAACACATAAAAGGGTCATGCTTCTTTATCCCGATAGTGAGTTTGCCACATGGCCATACAACTGGATGGAGTTGAAGGTGCGGGAATGGAAAGCAAAGGAGGCAGGTGGTTGTTATCTGCATGTAAGAAGCTGATTGCCTGTTTGTCGGTTCTAGAAGTGATTTTCCATTTCACAAGTCATGTGCATGCCTTCCAGGAGGCTTCCACTTTTCCTTCCTTCTGTGCGCCTGTGCTGCCTGTTCCGGGTGGCTGTGCCCCTTTCTCTGCCATAATGGAAGGCTTTGCTGACACCCAGTTACCATCTCCGAAGACTCCTGAGTGTTGGATTTCTTTTTACCCTGGCTGCTGGAAACCAAATCACCAAATCTGCTGGGCAAGACTGCGCTGCTTCCCAGCGTTTCCGTAGCGTCAACATCTTAAGTTCCCTTTTGCTGTGATTGGAATAGTTGAGTTTATTCCACTGCTTTTTTGCACTTGGTTAAAAAAAAAAAAAAGGAGATTCTCACTGTCATTAGTGTTCTTTGTTAGTCAGAAAGAGTGGGTTTAATCTCTCTGTCCATCCCAGCCTGCCAAAAACCTTCCAGAATGTTCCACATTCTGTTGTTTACAGGTAATTTGTTGCGATTTTAATTTTACATGGCAAGAAGGAGAACAAAGGTGGAGGGTTACTGCAAGGCATTCTGATGCGATTCACTGTGTTTGTTCTGTTTATTATAATTGATTGGGAATGGTTAAAGTACCTAACAGCCGCCCGCTGTATTGTGCTGATATTTATATGGTACTTTTATATTCTGTCTGAAACCATAAGCACAAAGGGTTTCTAAAGAATTAATATAAAACTTGCTTGTAAAATTCCAAGGTTTATAGCATGATTTCTTCAGTCCAGACCTGTTTGGTTTATGTGGGTAGATGCTACTTAACTCTGCACGATCCTTCCCCCTGCTTCTCTCATACAGAAAAACTCCAGGTTTTGAAAAGTTTAAAACCTTTTAATTTACTGAGACAAGCCTGCCTTGTTTTGTGAGGAAGTTATTTTGAAAGTAGGTGACATGTATACCTGCAAGACTACTGTGATACAGATATCCTGAAGGACTTTAGATCACTTGGGTAACCAGTGGCCACTTTTCCCTAGCACTTGAAACATTTTGTTTAGGATTAACTCTTTAGTAGCTTTCTTTTCCCTCTCAAACAGGCAGCCTAAGCTTGGTTCAGGAGATGGTGATGATGCAGACTGGCTCAGGACCATCTTTCTCCTTTGTCCAGCAGCCACACTTTCCATCAGGCGAGCCTCTTCTGATACCTTCTCTAAAGCTGAATTTATGGTTTCATGTGTTATACACCCAACCCTGGATCTGTGGCTCCCAGTTTCTTGCTGCACTAATACAACCCAGGGTCTGGTGAGCCCTTTATTTCATCGTGAGTCTGTGACCATTGCAAAGCTTTATACCACCTCCATCCAACCATGTTGGCCTGTCATCCAAGGGGCACAATACTTCAGAGAAAATCCTGCAGCTGTTTCTGAGTGCTGGCAAACCTGAATGTCTCAAAAACATCCTCTGGATCCTCTCCCACTGCTACTGTGGTCACTCGTCCAATTTCAGTGACTTCCTGGGGACCACTGTATTTCGGTGCCATAAATAACATTATCCTAATGCCACCTTCCGCTATGTATATATACTGGTCATTAATTCAAGAGCTGGAAACAGTTGGAGTAAACTGAAGGGACTGAGGGAAAGAGAGCAAACTTACTAGTCCTAACCAGGTGGCTTTGCTTAAGGCAAAAGAGATGTGGTGTGAATTTTTTCCCAAGTCCTTCCTGAGTGCAAGGGGTGGTGGGGCTGTCTTGGCCATCTCCACTTCCAGGGAGGCTGGTCTTTCCCCAGCCCAAATTCTTGGGGCTTGCTGTGTCCTCAGGCTTGGTGTTTGGCAGTGGGAGAAGACCTTGCAACAGCTGAGCCAGACCTGCCTGTGACAAACTGAGCTGGGCTGGGGAGCAAGTTTGCTTGGAGCTGTTAGCTGCAAGACTAATGGCGCTGACCATTAGTCTTACCTGGTGCTGTAACCCTGCTTAGTTGCTGTGCTTTAATGTTGTGCCTACTGGAGCATCTGAGTCTCTAATTTCCTTCTTGAAGGAGGTTTTAATGAAAACCCAGCTGAAACATTAAAACCCACAAGGTTTTTAAATGTGTAATAATAATTCTAAGTATTCTGGTTTTGAACTGTGGGGTCCCCACATTTCCGAGCTTTCCTCTGCAATCAGCCGGTCTTGAGGCTTGCCCTCTTTTAAAAATTATCATGTAGGTTTATGACTCTCAGAAAGGAAGTGTGAACAAAAGACAGCATACCACGTTTTATAATGCAGTTATATCCCAAGGGCACAGTTAGCATACTGAATGTTGCCAAAAACGAGAAGAGGCAAATGCCCCTATGAGTATGGTTATTTGTGCCCGTTTTCTTTTCACGGGCTGGATTCAGTTTTAATGAATGCGTCAGTGTGCCAGGAGCATCAGAGGCTCTCCTTGCCTCTTCTCCCCCCCCCCCGGATGTTATTACACATTGTTAAGTGTATTCTTTCCCAGGCATTTGCAAAAGAATAGGAAGATTACCTTATTTTCATGTCTATAGCCTGCATCACAGATAACTTGTGCCCTGTTAGGAGTACTTACACTTGAGGCTGTGGTTAATCTGCACCTGCAGAAAACCTGTATTAAATAAAGAGGAAGAAGCAGGGTGGGATTAGAGAGAGGAAGAACTAATTGGTCACACAGAAGGAGCTCTTGGGCGGGTGGAGGAAGAGTAAGCTCCCCATCACATGCATTCTACTTATTTTGTTTTTGTTTGTATTTGAACAGCTAACCCATGGATTGCATACTTGAAAATAGGAGACTAGGAATTCACACTTTGGAAAAGGAGCAAAGCTGCCTGCTTTAACACTGTGCTCCGTAGTGGGATATAAGGATTGTCTTCACTTTGCAAAGTGGTTTTGAGTTCAGGTAGCTAATATACATCTGCTGTGCTCAGGTAAAAACACAGTGAAGACGAGGCACTTGGGTTTTGATCTGAGGTCATACCCTGACTCCGCATGGAGTTAACCTTCTGATAAAAATGAAGTACTTAGTTTCCACTGTCTTTCTACCTGCCAATATCTGCCATGCACAAGTTATTCCAGTGGGGAAAAAAAAAAAAAAAGGAAAAAAAGACGCTTTTTTATCAGGGAGAAGCCTGAGGCAGTGGAATCCTCAGCCTTACAAAAATATAAATGACCAGGCTTTGATTCCTGCAGAAGGTTTAAGGCTGATTATTTTAAGACCCGTTGAAACCTGAAGCCGCAGCGGTCTGATTACAGTCCTAGTCTGTATTTGACATAGTGCAGTAATGATTTCTAACATCTATTTTAGTTTGGATTTAGAGAGAGGCAACCTACATTGAAGTATATTACCATGCTCTGACTCGCGAGCATTGTGTAGGAGGTTTAAGTCAGATTATTTTAAGAACTCAACAAGCCTGAAACAGCATTTTTATGATTATAGCTTTTTTCCCCCCTATCCTTTCCACCCAGAGCAGTGGTGAATTCTAACATCTCTTTTAGTTGGCTTTAGAGCTGGAGCCAGCCTACACTGAATTGGCTTCTTTTGATGCTACAGTATTGACTGAGGGGAGGGACAGATGGAACAAAAATCCTAATTGCCCAAACTTACAATAGGTTCCCAGCAGCAGCCATCACAAAAGAAATGTTAATGCAGTAAAAGGTAAATGGAAGGAAGCTAAACCCAACTTGTGGACAATTCAAAACCTACATCAATTTATTTTAAACTGCTTCCTGCAGTTTGTGAACACCTTCCTTATCATAGTAGAATTATATTTGTTTTAACATTAGTCACTGCTCTGCAGAAGTCTTACCATGCTTCTGTGATTTGTAAACTGGAAAATGCCATCTGGCATGAGGAACAAATGACTTCCTATGGTCTGGGGCCAATGCTCTTGAAGTTATTTGTTGAAAATGGTCAACTTCCTGTGCATAGTCTTCACAGCTGCAGCTGAACACTACCTTTTCTAGCAGAGGGAGTTGAGGTATCTGCAATCACAACAGATTCCAGTAGTATTTTGGTGCTCCAGCCATGAAATGAGGGGGATAAATGTCATTCTCCATCAGTCCATCCATCCATCCATCCGTCCATCCGTCCACCCGTCCATCCGTCCACCCGTCCATCCATCCGTCCATCCATCCATCCATCCATATCTCACAACAATTATGTTTACATGTCATTTATCACATTTATGTTTGCCGTGTTTTCGATTCTGATGCCATCAGATTTTCTGATGCCCTTACCTGTATGTTTGCCTTTTTAAATGCATTTCCTGTGGATGGTGTTGCAATTAATTAAGAGTGTGCTGTAAACTGAAAAGTGCTTTGCAAGAAGCTGATGCCCTTGTTCCATGCCATGCAAAACTCCTGCTCGTTAAACAGATTTTAGCAGTTAGTTTCTTTGGCTGACCATCATTACCTTGTCTAATGATGGGTACAGCTGAGGAGTGTTTTGCCAGCTCTTAGACTTCCAAACTGGGCATTAATTCAAGATAGGACTTTGACATGCTTTCTGTCAAAGTGTGAAGAATCTCTATTCACGCAGCAATTCCCCCTGGTGTTAGACCAAATATTTACTATTTGTGTAGGTGATCCATCCTCTAAAGAGACATCAGTCAGAAGTAATTAATATATAATTTTCTTAACTTTTGTTTGGCGTGATTTTCACAGGCTGTTTGGAGTCCACTGTTCTATGGTTGAAGGATACCTAGAATTACACTCTTAGGAGAGGCAAATGAAACTGTCATTTAAGATTAAAGTAGGTGGGAACTGATTCATATTTAGCGCAGAAGATTTTCATTTTTCCACCCTTTTAATAAAAATCATTAGTAGTAAGTTTACAAAGACCGTCCTTGGAAACTAAATGCTGCTGCAGGTAGCTCAGTACCTGATTGAATTTGGCAGTGAGGTTCCTCCCCTTACCTTCTTATGACTGCGCACATTACACGAGCAGTGTGGGCAAGAGCTGCAGAGCTGTGAGTGGGCAAGGAAGAAGAAAGTGATTTGTGCAATTGTGTACTTTAATCAGAAACTTTCTTAGTTGCTATACACACAGCTCAAAGGATTCTGGCATCATGATAAACTTGCAAAGACAAATACACCTCTCAGGTGCAAGTGTGTTTGTTCATCCATGGGGTCACATTCAGTAAGATGGTTGTTGCCTCCCCACTTCCACGTACCCAGAAGGAGGCACTGGGGGTCTCAGAGTTGAAGCAAGAGATGCCTTCACCTTTGCTGGTTATTAATGCCACCATGCTTATGTGGACACACGTATCTGTGAAGCATTTATCTACATGCTTTGACATAATTCCTGCGGGTTTTTTTTTCTTAAAAAAATGGATGTTCTGAGTTCAAAAGTCTGACTCAAGGCTTTTCTCCAGGGCTTACCTCTGGGTGCCTTGTCAGTAGTAAAACTGCTAAGTAGTTTAGCTTCTAGGAATTCCTGTAGAGAACCATACTGCAGCTCCCTGCAGGGCTCCCTACCCTCCCCCCAGGGGTTCTATGAGGCAGTTGGCATTTGCCACTTTTTTTTCACCTCGTTACTTTTAAAGCAGTTCCCCAAAACCCCTCTTTCACCCACGTTACAGAGCTGCTGTTCATTTCATTCAGAAACCTGTGACAGGACTGTGACAGTCACCGTCACTTTTGCTCTTGAGAACCTTTGGCTTTCCCTTTCCATCCCCAGCACAGCCTCAAGCAGGGTAGATGGAGGGGTGCACCGGACAGCTCCCCCATCCTATCCCCTTGTGCAGCTCCAGCTGGGTTCAGAAGGGTTTAGCCTTTAATTATAAAGTGCTTTTCCACCACCTCTTCCTGTTATTAACCCCTTCTTTGCCTGGCACTTGCACCACTGGTGGGAACTCTGCAAAAACGCCTACCTGGGGCCCCTAGGGAGCTGCTGCTGGTACTGTATAGCAGAGAGTTCGTTAGCAGAAATGAGGCCCCATGTCCCCTCCTCCCATTTCCCTTTCAGCCTCCTTTTCCACACAGCAAGTGTTGTACAGAAACTCGGGTTCTTATGAGCCAAATTATTTCCGTCCCGTAGCCATCCACTACTGCAGGGTGCTCGGTTTCAGTGCCTGGCAGCAGTGTCGCTCGCTGGTCCCCTCCATGCTAACAATTCAAGGTCTATATGTTTAGTTATGAAAGTCAAAGGTTAAGTGATTTGGGAATAAAATGTCACTTAATGCGACAGAAACGCGACAGAACTGAACCCGCTGACGCTTGCTTTACTCCTGGGGTTTTCTTTTCGCTCGCAGGCTCGGTGTTAAGTAATTTTATTAACTGAGGAGGGCAAAGCATATTATTCGCTAACATTTTTATCCTCACTGCAAAATTTATTGTGTGTTGCTTCGTAGGGATTTGAAGGCGGCACGATTGGGAAGGCAATGAAAGTAAAAACGGAACATTTTTCTTCTTCTTTTGGAGGTGTTATTTTAAGCATTGTGCGATTAGTCAGGAAGATTAATTGTTGCTTGTGGCTAAACAGATGATAAATTTTAAAATTATATGATTACAGTGTGTCAGCATAAAAGCTCCGTGTCCCAAGTGTGTCACCTTTTTATGTTTCTGTTGACAAGGTTCGCGTTTTATAGCACACCACCAGAAAGTGTTGACACATATTCAGATCACTGATTAAATGTTTTAAAAACGTGCCACTCAGAAACTAACCCTGATGGTCTTGGAGACAGGCATTTTAGGAGACTGAGCGCATTTCCCTTCATCAGTTAGGCTGTAGCACAGTGAGCAGTATTAATTAACTTTTTTTCTTATTAATTTTGGTGCATTATTATCTTAAGACCAGATCTATTTATAATGTATTTTCTGGCACATCTTTTTATGCTTGTCTTCAATTTGGTTTGAAAAAACGAATGTTAAATAGTTACTCAGAAAGATGCTTAGGCATTGAAGTAGGAGAAAAAGACATCTGAAGTAGCATTTTGCGGAGGTGTTTTTCAGTTCCGAGGGCTTTGCGCTTGGTCATTGTTAACACTTTGATTTGCCTGCCTTGAGACTGTTTGGATGATGTTAAAAAGTACAAGTCGGTGCTGGAGATGCCTCCTTATTTTGGAGATTTCACTTTGTTCAAAGTCCTGCAATCTCATCTGCCACCTCAGATGTTTTCTCCTGTGTGGAGCTGCCTGGAGGTGGGCAAGCTCCACCCAGGCACAAGGTTCAGGCTTGCTGCATGGCTATTTATTGCCTGCGCTCACCGGTTGCAGGGCAGTTCCCATTCCCACTGCTTTCACAGAAGGGTTGCTTCTTCCTGCGGAAGTGTTGTAGGATAAAGGCAGAAACCACCCCTGAAAGCACAGGCTGGGACCCAAATGTTTTATTTCCCAGCCCTGCTCACTCTCACAAATTCAGGCTTCTCTGTAGTTTCTGCCCCCATCTATTTTCTGTTCTTGGAAACCAAGTGGCCCGTTTGCAGGGATAACCCTGGGTGTGCTATTGCTTGGCTGTTAAAGTTCCTCCTGTGGATCTTTGGGCATTTGAGCCTCCTGGGCCTGAGTCTGGCATGAGATCCCCAGTTCTCATTTTGGAAGGCAGGGTCTGGGTAGATTCTGCACTGCCTATCTTTCAAAAGAAAGCAATTAACCCTCATTAGATAAACACTGCTTTTCATTGGCGATTCGTTGTGAAGCTCAACTTCTTATTTTCTACTGGGCTTGGGGGGAGGTTTAGACAGAAGGTGTTACTGAAATATAAAACATGCCATCTCTTAGTATTCTTTTGCAACTCCAGCCTTTCCTGACTGAAACTGTAGTATTTTGGGAGTGAAAAGTTTAGACAAGTAAAGATATGTGGTTGACAAATTACCTTGCTTTTTCATGGGATAGGAATGTTTAAAACACAATGAACATATCTTTAATTATCATATCTCCTGTTTCACCAGTAGATTTTATTGTGCCTATAACTGTCAGTCAAACTCTATTCATATTATGAGAGCCATCTGTATTCTGTTTTGTTGTCTAGCAATATAACTATTCAGAGACATTTTTATTTTTGAAAACACTATTAAAATTTTGTGCAAATGAGGAAGCTGACCAGCTGAGTGGTGAAGGGATTTTTAATCGCACTATTTAAAGCCTTTTGAATGCTTTGTTTCCAAAAGATCGTTCATCATGAAAAATTGAGGAGCTTCAACTTCGGTTTCTAGTGAAAACTCCCTATAAACATTTTTAGATAAATAACTTGTGAAGGGAGACTTCTTCACATCTTTAGGAATTGAAATAACCTCTTGCTGGGGAGATAAGATCCATTCCTTCATCTGTAAGACTTGGAAAGCAGTGAGTATATGCTCAAGTAGAGCAGATGGAAGAGTCCTATCGTCTCCCTCCTACTCTTATGGTAGAAGATAGACGTTGACCCACCTCTTGCTTTCCTTCCCTGCTAAACCACTGCGGAGCGCTTTTCTAGTGGCTGGACTGTGAATCAAACCCATCCATGGGTTCATGGTATAGTCACATTTGCAGCAAGTCCCTCTGGTCACTGCCTCGTCCAGGTGCCACCCTTCTTGTTTGGCTCCAGCTGTCTTGGGGCTGCCACCCTCCTGCTTGCCCTCTCTGTCAACAGGCCGTACAGGTCATACAACACGGGGTGGTGGGTGTGTATTAAAGAGGAAGAAATCATGCTTTTCCTTAGAAATCATGATTTTCATCCCATCACTGAGACAGTGGTGAGGAACTGCCCTGTGAGGAGCTGCCTCTTTTCTTCGCAGACTGCCTAAAGGAAACAAGTAACTCATGTAGGCTTAAGACCTGATATTTAGTTAACTGAAGAATTTTTAAAGGCAGACAAGCGAAATCCTGGTTCCATTAAGTCAGTGGCTTTTTTGTCGCATTGAATTCAGTAATGCTGAGGTAGTTCACCCAGAGTGCTCTGGAAAATCATGCTCTGGCAGTCGTGTAAATGGCTGAGCACGGGGTACCTTGAGCCGAACCTCCCATTCGGTGATGTGATGAAGTGATGTGACCAACACAGAAATGCTGGATCAGTGGACACAGCTTGGGGTTTTCCAAGATAAACAAGAAAACATTACTTCAATATTTGCTTAATTTATTTTTTTGCAAAATGAATTACCTTCCAAGCAGTAACAAATGGAGCCATCAAGGTGCTAAGACATGAAAATGCATCCATCGCTCCACTTGCACTACAAAAAGAGCCTGCACCCAAATTCCCTGTTGGGTATTATTTCCTGGATTTACTACAAAAAGAACAATGCATGTTTATTAAAAACAGAGTGGCTTTTAGCAGCAGCAGTAGCACCACACACAATACACCAAAGCACAACGGGGGCCTTCTCCCAGCAATTGATGTGGAGAAGACCTTTGGCAGAGCAATATGGAAATTTGCATTCAGTGGCTTGATTAATTTGGAGTTTGGAAGCCACCTTCCCGAGATGGATGACAGTGGCTTATTAAATAAATAAATAAGGAGCAAGCTGAAGTCATGCCGGTGTTATAGCATCAGATTTATGTCATCTGTGCAGGCAGAAAAGGCCTTTGTCACCGCTTTGTTCTGCCTGTCAGCAGAGGCCTTGGCAGCAGCCTTTTGTCAGTGCTTGTGTCGGGGTAATAACGGGGAGATGACGGTGGTTGGTCCGTTTGATGTAACCCAGTTTTATGGATGCCAGAGTTGGCATCCGCACACGCGGGCGGAAGAAGATAAGCGTGCCGGGGCGCCAGGCTGGCCTCCCCTCAGCATCCTTCTCCAGCAGCCGGATGGGGGAGATGCCGGCCAGGGTCCCTGGGGCTCTGCTTCAGCCTTGGGCTTTCACCCAGGGAGCTGAACAGGAGAAAGGGCTAACAGGGAGCGGCATCTCTTGGGATGGCAGGTTCTGCCTGCTGCAGCTCCCTCCTTGCCTTGAGCATGGCTTCAGGGCTGGGAGCGTGCGTGAGTTCTATGGGAATATTGGAAGCAAGTGTCAGGTTCAGAGTATGTGTGATTAAAACTATTTGGAAGTAATTAAGAGCTGTCTGGTACAAATCAGAGTAACATGGTATACAGTACTAATCTGGCACACTCAGAAGTGGGTAGGAACATTACGACTTCTGAATCAGAAGTTGTTACATTTTTAAAGGAGTGAAGGGATCCTAATTTCACACCATTTTTAGGGGAAACAATCTGCAATCCCTGTGGTTTTTACTAAGATCTTTGTACTTCTTTTCAACCTGATATCTTTATGTCTTATCCTGAAAGATGGAAGACTTTAAAAAGCAAATCTTTATATGGAGTGCTGTGTGATCCATTTTATCTACAGAAACATAAAAAAGGTTTATGTTGCTCGTGTGGAACTCACATTAAATATGAAAAGTAGACAGATCACCACAAGTCATGAAAAAAGGTGAGCACACTGACCTGAAGATGGAAGATAAAAAGACTTCCAGTTTGCAGCTGATTCTAAGAGCAACCCACTTTATTATGCCACAAAGCTAATACCATTGGGTTAAAGAATATTTGGCACCCATTTGAGACTACCCATCTAGCCTTAGCTCTGTGACTGCAGAAGGGTTTGCATGAGGACTGAACAGTTGCCATTCACATTGGAATTTCCAATTTGCAAGCAGAATATGAAAATCATTTGAACTTCACTAATGCAGAATTGAATAACAGGGAATTAATTATAAAGACTTTTTGAACTGTTTTTCCTGCTCTGGCATTTTGTCAGAGGCAAGTAATTAAAAGTGAACTGAGTTTGACACCAGTGAACTAAGTAACCCATTGAGAAAGACTTCATCTAGAAGCTTTTTTTTTCTTGGCAGCAGGGTGGATGAGGTTAGAACAAAGTCACCAAGTTTTCTATTTGCTTGTTTTGAGAGTAGACTTTATGCAGATATAAATCTTATGGTACATAAGTAAAAGGCACAGTATTAAAAAAAAAAAAAAAACCCAACCAAACAAAAAATAATGCTGTAAAAACTTCTTATCTTACTGCATCTCATGACACTGCTAGCTACATGCTAAAGAGATTTGCCAGTGTGGAATTACAGCACAGGATTTTACTATAAACTCCACTGGGCCGAAATCCATCCCATTTGTATAATACAAAATCTGAAAAGGTGCTGGTCATTACCCTGCATTATGCCAAATGTCAGTGTTCTTTGAAACAGGGGTGTTAAATCTTTGCGTGTGCGTGTAACGGAGAAGAGTGTTTTCTTGAACCAACTTGCCCTGAAAGTGAAGAGAGAGCTGAATGTAGGAAAGAAATACATTTTACTGATTATGTTTAGCTGTGGTAAGCTAAAAAGATCCATATCACGTGAAACATTTACAGTATAAGGGCTAAACATTATAGGTAACCATACATGTCAATTTAGCCTAAGTTCTATAAATGCATGCTATATATCTATAACTTTGGAATGTATTTTATTAGTATTACATAGAAAACGCACTTGCATGACTTTTGATTAGCTCGTGCACACACACCAGCAGCTTCTTAAACTGGCTGATGGTTGCCTTAGCGCAGTGAGAAGTTTTCATCCACAGTAACCTTCTAGAAACAGAAAATCCTGTTTCCAAATGGTTGTCTTCACTTCTGTGTGACTTCAGCTGGTGAACTGAGAGCTTTGGATGTTTTCAAAAGAAGCAGACCTCATTTTGCAGGATTTATCTTTCCTAATTTACCCATGTAATAAAAAACAAACAACAGCCAACTCCAAAATTGTTTGTGAAGCGTCCTTCTGCTGTACATGGTATGACTTCTCGTTATCTCTGGAGCTATTCTTTCATGTCCTCAGTTGTGAGTGTAAATTAATGTTAGACAATGTCTCTAGGTAGTATTCAAAGTGCTTTAAAGAAATTACTGAATATATCAAATGTAGGGAAACCTATTATGCTTTGGGCTGACAGAAAATAATATGCTAAAAAGCAGGAATGCTTCTTGGGGTGAAACAAAGCATGTATTTTCACCTTGCAAAAGTACCAGGAAAACATTCTAACCCACTCAGATATAACTCATCCACCACTGCTGTAAACATGAATATAGGCCAGCCAATCCCTCTGCTTACCAATGTAGCTGTTCAACACCTGCACACATTGGAGATTGTGTTTGGTTTTAGCAGGCTTTGGATATACCATTTTCTGAAAGCCTTGTGATTATCACTGATTTTGCCATGCATTCTCATAGGTAGGATATGTATCTAAACAAGATACTTCTCTTTAAATGTGTACCAGACGTTAGCTAATGACATTTTTTTATTGCTTTTTGTTTTTTACTATTCAGTCATGACAATAAATGGAGTTTTTATGGGAGCTATGTTTTATCAGGAATGGTGGATGTGGGGTTTCTAAAATGTTGGGCAGAGCCTTGAGTGATATGGTTTAGTGGGAGGTGTTCCTGCCCATGGCAGGGGGGTTGGAACTAGGTGACCTTAAGGCCCTTTCCAACCCTAACTATTCTATGATTCTATGATAAAATGCTGATTTTTGTTTTCTGCTCTGATACTAGTTACTTGGCTCTTGTGTCCGTCCATTGCTCTTTGTACACTTCATTTGCTCTATTTGTCTGCATTTCCTTTTATTCTGCTCCATTCTATAGGATTTATTCCTTTCTTATTCATAGCAAATAGTTCCAGTTGCGTTTTTTGGGAGAGGGTAAGTATTTTTAGGTGAGGATCTGGTCCCCTAGGTACTAGAATCACTATTTCAGTTAAAGCCTTCACACTCAAGCAGCCCTTGCTGTGCAGTCAGACGTATACTCCAGGAAACTGAGTTTGTCCCACTGGTCGGATGCAAAAACAGGGCAAGGCTGCTACCTTGGTGTTTCCTTTGTAGTTTCCTGCACCCCTCTCATCTGGCCAATATCATTGAATTTTAGTAGGAAGAAAAATTTAGCACCTACTAATTGGTATTAAGATGCTTTTTATAAAACTGTGTTGCAGGTCTGTAATGTTAAGGGACTAGAAACAAAATTCGACTTCAAAACTGCTGTATGACCCATACACTGATATACCTGAAGACCCAAACAACCTAAAATTCATGGAAAACAATGTCTGAAGCAACGATCACTGTAGGTGTGTATGGAGGTCAGTAAAATATAACTCTGAGTCAGAAAACTGCGGTTAAAACAATGTGGTTAGAGATCCTTCTACCACTGTTTTGTAATATGCTGAAGTGTTTTTTCTGATTTCTCAGCTGACTTCCTGGATCCTGACTAGATCTTCCAAAAGAGAGTGAAAAAGAGAGAAAATCTTTGCAGAGTTTGCCCTGACCTGTAAGAGCACTGCTCTGCAGGAGTTACAAATGGCTTTTTGGCTAAGTTCAGAAGCTGAAAGGGCCCCTACTTGTTTTGTCTCCAGCTCTGACAATAGCCGTGGAGAAGAATGTCTTCTTTAAAAGTTCTGGGGATCACGCTGAACCTTCAGCTGCCAGAATTTCAGCTCTCCTCTTCCCTGCCAAAAAAAAAAAAAAACAAACCAAAAAAGAGGTATGTTAAAGGGCCTGATCCTGTTTCCATTGAAATTGATGGAACTTTGTCTCTTTTCAGCACTTTTTTTTGGTAGGCTCCTCTTTTGGGCTGCTGGAAGCATGTGTTATGCTTTCAGGTTAAAACCAGGTTTCATATTTTACAGTACAATATAAAAATATCTGAGGAAAGGAGGCAAAATTTCATACCTGAAAACAAAAGAGCCCAAACTGTTCTGACTTTGATAACAAGCAATAGGATGTTGGTGTTATCTACATGGATGTAGATGGTGGGAGCTCTCCCATTCTTGTTTGCAAGCTTCTGCATCAGGGCTATGGGAAGCTGTCCCCCAGCACTCAGGATCCAGCACCAGCAGACCCTCTGGAGCCAGGTAAGTAAAGCAATTATTCCAAGAAATAGCTGAGCTATCAGTAAGTCTCCTTGTTTCATTCTTAAAACATCAGTGCTTTCTGATGTATCAGTGCCGCCCCACCTGTCTAGGCAGTGAGAGCTGGGCTCAGACCCACTACCACCCTAAGCAGATTCAAACATGCCACTCAAAAAAATGCCCAAGTTATCTGGCCATTTGCTGTTTTGGTGGAGCATCCCCTATTCCTCCTGTTGAAGCTGAGCAAGAAAGAAATACCAAAGGCTTTTTAGATGACCAGAATTTACCTATGCCTCAGCTTTCCCGAAAACAGCTGGGGAGCAGGATCTCTCAGGCAGAATAGGCAACCCTTCCGTGGGACATGCTCATATACACGGTGACTTGCCCCTCCTCTTGTCCAGCCATGTTTTAGGACAAAGAAGTGCCTGTGAGGGGGCTCATCCTGGACTGGAGATGTTCTGCAGTGGGGTTCTGCATCAGAGCACAGTTTGTTTCTCCATCCCTGTTCCTCACAAGGAGCTGTTGAGGATGGAGGGCACTGCAATACAGTAAGAAGGGTTAAAAGCTTTCTTAATTGCAGCTATCCTAAATTGCTAAAACAGAACTGTAGCTGTACCTTTGGAAGTGCAAGTTGTTTGAGAAACTTCTACAGTCAGTAATGGGAAGGAGGTGCATCAGGAGGGCAGGTCCTCTATCCCAAAAATACCAAGCTAGCTTGCTAGATGACTTGGTCTTTGGACATGTCTGATTCTCTTGGTTGATTGTAGGGGTGACCTACACAAGTAATGCTTTAGATTACTAGTGTGATGTGGGATGAAGTCTACTCCTGAATTGGGAAATTATTTAAACCAAAAAAGTCATGATGACACAAAAAAGGAGCAGTCCCGAAGCAGCAGGGGAAGCAGAAAAATAGTTCTGCAGCCAAAATAAGTCTCATGGTCAGCTGACAGAAAAAAGAAAGAATTACCTCAAAAGGTGTGGATTTCTGAGAGTTTATGTCTCTGAATACGTATCTCTGAGCTTGTACAACTGTTACAAAAATGCATTGTATTTTGCAGAGGAATGTAAAACGGTCATTAAATTGACAAAATCACATTAAAGAAATTTGGACAGAATTATTGCAAGATAGTAATGCCATTCTTGCTTTTTCTTATTTGTATTTTCCATATGAAAAGGACAAACAGGTATCTTTAGTTTAAGAACTTCTGTTTTTTTAGCTTAAAGGGAGAAAAGTACAACATAGAGACTTCCAAGAGGCTCACCCTGTAGCGGGAAGCATTTTGAGCAGAGGCTGTGTTTGCTGGTACAATGCAATGTCATGTAGAAATGCTTAAATTACTTCTGAGTGAGCTAGCTCAGGAAGTCAGAGCAACGTAATTGCATTAAGTGCTCTACTGAAGCTAATGTTTTCTTTTTCTGCTTGTACCAGAACAGCTTTGATATGTCTGATGGCATTACATTAGGTGAGTCAACTTGCCTAATGCACAGAGTAATAATGCACAGTGCCTAAATAATGGGAAGGCCAACACAGGTGCCATGAAAAGAAGCAACTCTCACATTGCATTATTAAACTCGAATTCCCACAGTGGAGAAACATCACATGTGTGTTTGCGGGTGCTATATAAAATCTATATAATCTATTTCATATAATGTCAGGCATAATGTAGGGCCTTAGAGTAGGATTAAATCAGACAGAAAAAGGAACAAAAGTGGGATCATTTGGCCTCCTAAGGTCCTTGAGGGAATGGAAAACAAGTTTAACAATGTGGTGATTGTAGTTGTCTCCTCGGCATTACACCGGTGTGGGGCTCCCTCATGTACCTACAAACTGGGGGATTTGCCTGCTCACTCTGCTGAAGACAGCCTTTGGTGCATCAGGCGCCTCTCCAAAGTCACAGCTCACCGGGAGAAAATGGAAAGCAGCGCATTTCTTTAAGGGTAGAGAAGCCCAGAGGATAATGGAGGCATTTAACTGCCTTGCCTGGCTTGATATATGAAGGTGGATTCACGAGAAGTTCCCATAACATTTTGCTGGTGGTTTAATCATTACCAAGCGAAAAGCCTAAAGAATGCAGAGAACAGGACACTGTGCTTGTGGGTTTTTTTCAGGGGTGGTGTTTTCTTCTGTTTTTAAGAAATGCATGTCTTTGATGAGATATGGCTTCAGGCTACTATTTTACATTTTATGGCTGCAGGCTACCATTTTACATTTTATGTCGGCTACCTTTTGTCAGCGTCTCATTATTGATGCTGTATTCTGTTTTAATTCACACTTCTCTGCTAATCAATTACAGCATTTATCCATTAATCAGGTATTCTGACAGGGTCAATAACTGCTTTGCAGTTTTGTGGGATGTTGCGTGTTACGAAGCAAGTAGCAACAGTCGATGGGTTAGTTCAGCACAGCATTGTTTTCGCAGGCTGGTGGATGTTCAGGGGTTAAACACCTAGTGAGGCTTCTGGCTAATTATTTGTGGGTTTTTGGATTCCTTATCAAAAACTTCATCTGCTTGCAGAATTCATCCTCGCTGGTGGGTGTGCGAGAGTGTGTGCACGAATGTGTGCGCTCACGCATGTGAGCCTGCATGCACCCTTGTGTGCTTGCTTTCCCCCATCTGTGTGTGTGAAGTAGATGTAGGTAGCCTACAGTCTAAATGTCTACCTTATAAAACATGCCAGTTCAGCTCTGTGGCTTGTAGCTGCTGCACTGGTAATAAATCATCACAAGCATTAAAGGGTTTTTTTTCATTTTAGCAAGTGGTGTAGATAACAGAGAGGGCAACATTTAATTGGACAGTTACAGTTTTGGTAGTTAAGTTACCGTCTATAATGATGGTAACAGGTTTCAGTTATCTTTTTTATGACAGATGTACCAACATTTAATTGTTTCTCGTCAAGTGTGGAAAGAAAAGACACTTCTGTAGATTTTTCAATTCTTCTACATGTCACTTAGCTGTCTGCACCATTGTTTGAGCTCCTTTCTCTCATCCTTTTTGCAGCAATGAGTTGTGTCATTCCCTCATGATCAGCACTTTTGTTGTCTTTGTTTTTTGCTGTACCTCAGAAGTCCATCTTTTCTTTCATCTCCTTCCCATTCATGCATGAGGGAACAGTTGTGCTCTGTTGTGGGGATGTTCCGCTGGATTTCAAACAGTAGGGTTTCTTTTTATTCTCTTCTAAATAGTACAATGGGGCTGAATGTCTGTTGCAGAATGCACACACTAATATGCCAGGTTATTTGGTTTCTAAGAAGTCAATAAAAATGCTACATTTAGGTTCAGTACTTGGCTTGTTTTTTTTTTCCTGTTTGCCTTTCGGTCTTCAGTTATAAATTTGTTTGTTTGTTTCTGGTTATAAAATATAATCCTCGATATTAAATCCAAGCGTGGAATCAACAAACACTTAGGAAAAAACGTTACTGGCGATGGAGTATTTTCACACTAGCAGATTTGGCAGACTCTGTCTTCCCTGATAAGGAAGGGAAAATTGCCGCCAAATCTAATTAATGGGGTCTGTAGCAGGGAAGGAGAGAGAGGAAGAACAGGGCAGGGGGTAGATTCGATCATGAGTTCGTCTTGGCAAAACTCTCTCATTTCTTGGAGACTTAGCTAGTCTTTGCACTTGAGAAAAGGTAGCTTTACTCAATTTCATTGTAAGGACTTTTTTTTTTTTGCTTGTGCGCATACTTAGTTTATAAACACTTGTTCAAAAGCCATTTCAATGGCAAAAGGCTAAAGACATGAAAAGCTAGAGATATCTTCAGACACTTTGTTCTCATATTCAGGAACAATCTTCAAAATCCTTCTTAATGAGGTCATAAAAGAAAAAAAATCGAACAAGTGGTACTTGTGTACCTCTCTAGGATGTGTCATTGGGGTCACTTGCCACTAGGTTATCCTATTTAAAAAGGGATTGGGATAGTTCAATCAAGCATTGCATTAAGAGAGAGACTTTGATTAATTCCTTCTCTTCTCTATTGTGCCATAGATAATTTCAGTAAATTTGTGATACTTTCTTCTTAGTCAGTGTTGAGGCTTAGCGTTCTCGATGCGTCATGCTGAGTATTAGCATTTATTGGGCCTATTTGGCTCTAGTAAAGAGGAGTGTAGGCTGCAGACAGCCCTCTAATCTTTGACAAGTGAGGCCATTCTTTCAACATTACTGTTATCTCAGGTCATAGAGAGAAAGTGTTCTCTTACAGGTTTGCTACAGGAACAAATATGGCATGTAAAGGAAGGGGAAGAAGAAAAAGTAAGTAGGCTTATAATTTATTGCAGATTTATTTTTGGAAAAAATAGAGGTGACTTTTAAGGAGAAAATTACTGGCTTGAGTAACTTGTTCGTTTTCTGACACAACGGGAGAGAAGTAGAGAAAGGCAAAGCTAAACTGTGTTACTAACTTGCACAGTGGCTGGAGACTTGAAATGCAGCAGAACTGCAGCTTGGAACCCGGCTGCAATGGCAGTTTTTCTATACCTTGTGAAACCTAGCTTTTATTTTAAAAGGTAATTGGGTTTGGTGGAGAATCTCCTTTTTCATTTAATTCTCATTTTAAAAAAAAACCAACAAACTAAAAGGACCTGTTTTGACAATGAAGAAATAGTGCTGTGTCCTGTTTCTCAATTAAACATGCAACTTTTTTCCCTTTAAATATAGGACTTCTGAATTTGCATGATATATCTTTTATTCATTGTAAAAAAATTCTCTATTTACGTTTTTGGTGTAATCTCTCTTCTCTTCCCTGGCTCATTTTGAAAGCGTGTGTGATAGGCGCTCCGGAGGCTCAAGGCCCTGTTGGGTATACACATATTTAGGCGCTCTTTAAAAAGTGGATTTTTGACCTGATAGACCGTAACGGCTCCCAGGGAGCCACTATGGTCATTGTGTAAATCCTTCTTAGTTTTCGGTTTACTCACTTGATATACCGTAACGGCTCTTAGGGCCGTTATGGTCTTTGTGGTAATCCAGCTGCTGCACATGCGCGTGAAGCTTTTGTGCCTAAAAATCCTTGGGAAGTTTTGTTGAGAGCATAGCGGGCACATCCAGAATTGCTTCCTTTCTGGTGGGGGGGGATGAAATGGATGGAGAAAAAAGCAGTGGCTCTTCTTCCTTTTCCTCTGGCAGCAGCCAGCAACACTGGGGCACCTAAAAGGCCATCAACCTGCCAAAAAGTCTATATCTATAAAAGAAACCCCCAAAATATCATCTGGAAAACTAGCCTGAATCAGAATGTTCACAGGCGTGAAACAGCCGATTTTTATTTATGCATTTGTTTAATGCATGTCTAAGATGTGTGTCAGGCTTCTGCCCAGTGGGATTTTTGACAACTGAGTTATTGACCCTTGAAAACAGGGAGTTGTAAGTGAAAGGCTGATATAGTCGTAACTATAGCAACACCGTCAGTGTTCCTGTAATTATTAACTTTTTTTTAATAACAAAATTAAGAAGCTGTTTCTGTTCTTAAAGAAACCTTTATTGCAAAATGATGGTGCCACCATGGAGACGTGATATGTTGAAACAATGGATGTCAGTTAGTTAGTAAAATAATTGAAGTACGGGTAAGTATGGAAAAAGAACTAAGGATTGCTTGCTTGTATGAATAAGGCCTATTGGTTCAAACTGTTCCTATGAGCCAGTGATGGCTGACACATTGAGCCATCATTTTGTGCTGTGTAAAGCTGATGGAAGGCTACATTTTCATGACTTGTGCAATTTTTCATGCCGTGCTGGCTTGAGAGAGCGATGTGTGTGCTGAGGCTGCAGATGGAGATTCAGACATTTATTTGGAATTAATTCTGCGCTGTACCGGGCAGAGTGACTTAACTGTGCAATACCATGCCTGCTCTCAGGCCACATCCCATGATTTTCTCCCAAGTCTTGCTCCATGATGGCCATCAGCCAGGTTGGACACCTTCTGAAAATGCTGCTGCTATTCTGGAGTAACCCTTCACCCCTGTTGGGACACAGGCAAAGCACTGGCCTTGTCCCAGTACAGTTTTCCAGAACTATATGCGTGCATTTGTTGGGGGAGGAATCAAGATGGGAGGGAAATATTGTCGTACTTCAGCAGGGTCTTCTGAGCAACAGATTGATCTCAGAACCCTGTTACAGTCTCTCCTGTTACCCTGTTTCTAAGGCTCGACAAGTCAGTAAAGCTTTTATTATCGGTTTAGAGTTTGTTTGCATTTTCTAATCCACCCTCTAACAGGAGTGAAAAATGCCCATTATGTGTAAAATGTGTACACCTTAATATTTAACATGAGCACAGCAAGTGTTTAATGCTGCCACAAATGGCAGCAAGTCCCCATTTTTTTATTCCTTAGAATCCAAACTATTGATATAATCAAGTTCTTTAATTGCTTCTGTTAAACAATCAGTTGCTAAGCTTGCCTTAGCCAGGTTTCAGATAATGGCTTTTGTTTTCTCTTAGCCATCTGTCCCTGTATTAATTGTCCTTTCCCCCTAGCATCCACCCATAATTTTGGCAAACTGGTTCCCGAGGTTGGTCTAAATTCCTTTTGCTTCATTTTCTATTGTTGGACACCATTACCTTTAGCATTTCACACATTTAATGGATGTATTCCTGGCTACTGAAGGGAAGTTCAGTCACTTGCGCTGCATTGCAGGGAGCTGTAGTTACTTTATTTTCATGCAACATGAAGTGCTGGCAAAATGATGTAGATGCTTAAATGGAAATGATCACTTGTGTGTGGGAAATCTGAGCGTAAATACATTTTTCTGCTTTCTGGCAAGTACAGATATTTTTCTGCTTTCTCCGTGAAGTTAGGTGGTAGGTCACAGTTAGAGGGTTTTAGAAGAACTTCTAGGGTCAGCACTGAAGTTCTTATTTCATTTCCGTTCTGTGTGCTCAACCTCCATTTGTTCCATGAGGTTTACATAGCTTCTTCTCCAGTCATTGACTAGAAGGCTCCTGAAACAAGCCCTAATTCAGGAAGGTGCTTAGTCAAGTGATACTAGTAGAGTGCTCAGACTCTTCACATTGTGCTTAGCTACTTGGCTTAAATCAAGATCCTGCTGTCTTTTTTTTGCTTCCTGCTCCTCCCCTGTACTCCCCATCCTTGAAAACCCTTTCCACTGCTTCATCCTCAAAGACTTTGCTCTTGTTTTCCTTAAGTGATGCAGCAGCTGTCTATGCTGAGTTAATACATTTTTTCTGTCCCTGATGCCATGTCAAGAGATTCCTCGGTCCCTGCTTTCAACTGGTGCTTCCCTCGCCACTATCTCCACTGACCTTGCCCTCTTCTTTATTGTTTGTTTGTTTGATTGTTTTCTTTTTAATTACATCTTCACCTTACTCTTTCATTCTTGCTTTTGGCTTTGTTCTGACTTTCTAAGTGAATGGCTTGGCTCTCTTTTTGCATCTCTGGTTGACAGTTTGGTTTCTGTTTAGCAGTCTCACCTCCTGTCCTTGTGTGTCCCCCCCAGTCCTTCCCAGTCTGCCCTGGTCTTCTCCAGTGGTGGGTGGCTTGCTTAGGATCACATCCTGGCACTGTCTGCCTCACCACTTGTACAGAACCAGTTCCTCCCTTTAGCCATCAGGTGCCACCTCACCAAGACCCTGCGAATTTGTCACCCCTCTCTTGGCCAATTGGGCTACCCTGCCTTGCTGGGTGCTGCTGTCCAGGATCATCTCTCTTATTTTGACTCATCTGTAGAGTTGCCCATTGCATGTCACTGGCTCCAGGTTTCATGCCTACATCGCTCAGGTCCTCGGTTTTCCTCACTTCACCCTTCTGCCACACCTGGCTTCTTGCAGCCTACAATTACCCATTTTTAATCTTCCTCCTGTAGAGTCTTCCTTACTGGCCCTCAAACGCAAGCAGTCTTACCAAAGTCCTGCATCTTCCCTGCATTCAAAGCCATCCTAATACTCCTTGTGCTACATTAAATGTTGGCTTGTTGGTTTCCAAGCAATTGAAAAGGTGTATAGAGTAATAAAAATGTATTTTGAATCAAGATGTACACGTTTAGTTGAGTTACAGGCTGCAGCTGCCTCAAGCTTTATTTGTCTCTCCAGGCTCTTGTACCTTCACTTCTCCAAAATTCAATCCATCCTGTCTTCTGTTTGCTTTTTTTCATAATAGGCAGCATTTGTGCAGAGATTAGAGAGTACTAAATGAAGTGTTTTAAGACTATTGTATCTAAAATCACATAAAACTTAACTACTGGCTATTTATTTTTCAAACTAACGGAAACTCCTAAGGCATGAATGTACCTACTACTGTACCTACTAATATTTGTAATATCCTTTCTGTGGATCAAACTCTAGCAACATTCTTGAAATGCTCAAATTATCATGTAAGACTGTTATCATGATAGGAAAACAGGTTTTGCATTATATCTGCTTATGACAGGAACAGAGGCAACATATCTTTAGAAGACTCCAAAATATAACTTTATTTGTTGAAAGGAGAAGCAGGGTTTCAGGCTAGATTGCACCAGGTGTGTTTTTCTCTTTGAGTGTGCTGAATGCTGGGACTTACCTTGTAGAGCATCAGGAATGCCCAGCAATAGAACAACATTTACTCTGAAGAAGTAACTGTTGTAATATATAGAGAAAGAAATTATTTAAACACAGTACTATCAGTAGTAGTGGTGGTAATTACCATTCAGCTATTCCAAAGCTATGCAAAGTAGCCTAAACGCATATCCATAGGTTCAGGTATCTAAGATGGGCATGGAAGTCTTCCCAAGAGCAGGCCTCTCTTCACTGTTTCCAGAGGGGACTTGTGTCTCTTTTGCAAATGGCTCAGCTGTGGTTTTCACAGCTCAGCGTGGACACAGGAGCCATTTAGTCTCAGGAGTGGAGTGGAGAACAGTTCATAGAATCATTTAGGCTGGAAAATACCCTTAGGATCATCATGTTTTGCGAATGTCCACCCATGTCCTGCTGCTCCTCAGAAGGGAAGAAAGAAATTAGTTCCCCCTCACCTTTTTAAGTGCAGTTTAGTGCATCTGGCTAGTACTGTAAATGGCTATTTTAGCTAAAAAGTTGTCCTTTTTCCCACCTAGTAATGTATATATTAATGAATACTGGTGGAGTACTGATGAAACAGACCCTACATTCCCTCCTTGCCCTTCAATAATAATCTGAGCAGGGTCAAGGAAAGGAGGGTAGGAGGTTGTTCTCTTACTTTCTTCTGGCTAAAAATGTTGAGCTCCAAGAAATTAAATGGAAGGAGTTTCACTTCTGTGAAATAGTATGTTGCTTTCTTTGTTCTGGCAGGAATTGGGCAAAGACAGAATGCAGTAATATTAAGGGCAGAGCTGCTTTGGCTCACTGAGATATGTTTTCGGTCTACAGGAGCTGTAAATCTTCAGGGTCACACCTGTACTTGAAAGACATGTGGAATGCCCACAGCATGTGAATGTAAAGTGTGTGATGATGGTAAAAGACCACAAGTGTTGCGAAAGCAAGGCACTGTCACCAATAAGTAATGGTGGAACAGCATTCAGTCCTCAGGAGACTTCATATTTCACTGGGGAATTCCCACTCGAATGCCATTGCTGGAGATGCAGAAAAAGGCAACTTGTACCAGCAAAGTATGAGAAATATTTGAGACTAAAGGTTGTGGAAAACAAGTTTGATTATTTCTTGGAATTAGGGAAGATAATTCCTTCTGCCACTCTATTGCTGTACTATACCACACTGGGTCTCTTTATACACATGCATGTGTACATGCATATATGCACATTTATATGTGCCTAAATAACTTATTTATATATATAGGTATACATGCAGGCACATAAGCACGTAAATGTAAGCATGCACACATATAAATAAATGTTTACCTCCGACTATTGTGATTGCAAGCCAAAATAAAACCTTACCTTTAATAAAAGGGATATTAAACTGTCTATCCAGTGTCTCACATTTTATTCTTCCTTGCTCTTAGAGTTAGTGAGGTTATTATTTTGTATTTTCTCCTTTTAACTCAAATGACCCAAAAAAAGGAGAAAAGACTTTGCCTGCTGGATCTGTTCTGGAGAAGAGAGTGAATATGCCACTATTTTCTCCCAGAGCAGCTGATGCTAGTCTCTGGGAACAAGTCTTGCCATTGTTGATGCACACTAGCTCACCTAAGCTGCTATTTGGGAAGTCAAAAATTGGCACAACCATGGCATCCTTTTTATCAGCAAAGAAGAAGATGATGATGAACAAGGAGTGGTGTGAGACCATCTAAATTCCGTATATAAAATTTCAACTTTGTTTCTTAATATTAGTGCATATAACTGACATGTTCTGCAGAATTAAAAGGTACTTCAATAATATTATTTCATCTTCGTACTAAAGCATATCTAGAATGATACCTAAATAAAAAAAGCAGACAGATACAGTAATGGAATGTTTTTTCTCTTTATCCAATACAGGATAAAAGACATATGTCATCTAATTATCTCATTTGCTTAAGTCTGAACCTGTATTTATGTCAGACATTGTTAAAGAAGATTTTTAAAGGAAAACCAAGTGATGCCTTACAGATTTTCTCAGGGATTTTTTTCCACAAGGTTATATATCAGAGTTCAAAGAGTCTGTATGTTGTTCAGTTTTTATGCAGATGTAGAGTACTATAACACCTCCTTCGAGAACCACAGCTGCTCATTTAAATGTCATAAAAACTGTTATATGGAAGTAGACCTAATCCTGTTTTTCCTTATAGATTGTATTTTCATACAATCTGTGACTTTTGCTCATCTATTATGTATCATTTTGAACTAAAAGACATGTTATTTGTTTGTGTAGGTTGCCAGGAAGGCAGTGTACTTCTGGTTTTCACTTATTTTTAAACAAATATTGAACAGCCTGTGTGAAGAATTTAGAAGGAAAAAATTCCTCATTCTTAAACTCAGTCTGATAGGATTTCTTCTTCACAGGACCCATGAGCAAGCTGTGTGCTTGGTGACCCTTTCTCCTTTGGGTCTAGGAGAGAGGAGAACAGATGATGACAATACGTGTTGTGAGGCAGTGAGGTAGGAAATCTGCATTCGATATAACTGAGGTGTGAGCGGAAAAGGGGCGTCCTGTGAAACAAGGCTGTTGGAAAGGAGCGCAACTTTGAGCTCTACCTAAGCTTCAGCTGGCTTTTTCACTGTGTTCAGCAGCCATAGTAAATACATGCTGTAGCAACCATAACCACAGAAGCAATCTCACATGGGGAAAACAGAGAAGAAACTCCCACAGAGCATGTAGTAAGAGAGCTTGCACTCTCACTTGCACAGAGCAAGGCCTGTCAGGTGCTGTCAGTGCCCTAGAAAGGGTGCTAGCTGATAATTTGACCTTTTGTCAAAAATAAAAGCATTCTGACTGTCAGAGGAGTTGATTTTCACCCCGTCTCTCTCCCACTCGTAATGATGATATTTTGAAGTGCCCATGTAAGTGACTGATTGACCATCAAATGGGATGGGACTTACTAAGTGGAGGAGTCTGCAGAAGGGACCTATGAGCCGTAGGTTTAGGACCAGTTTGTGAGTGTTCTGGGATGTGGCAAAGCCAATCGGATGAGTTCTGTGAAAATGTTTAGATTACTAAATTTCAAAGGTAGCTTAGAAATAGGTTTTTCTATAGTAGGCTGCTGCATTTAGGATTAAAATGTGTCCCTTGGCCTATATTTTTCCTCAATCACACCTTTGTCTTATCTGCCCTGGTAGGTCCGGCACCTTTAAGGTGTTTGAGCTTGCTTACAGAGCAAAGCTCATCCTTGGTAAGATAGGCTATGATGATAGGGACCAGTGTGCCCCTTCACATTATTTCACTGCTGTGGGTGAAATTATTTCACCCTGGGTGGGGTTCATCTCCTCCAAGCATGCTCATCTCCGCAAGGAACTTAATGAAGTACCTGAGTGAAGAGGAAGGTAATGGCTAAATTCTCTCCGTTGGAGGGTGCACCCTGGGCTTTGACCACACACCCCAAATATGTGCCCATGGAGGGGGCAGGACCTGATCCACCAGTTCAGCAGTGTGAGCGGGTTGTTCCTTTCAGGGTAGCACCATGCAAAGGCTTATCACTCACTAAGGGGAACTCGGTGGCTAGAGGGTTGCTAAGCCTAAAGAGGTTGGCGGGCACTAAATTTACCATTTTTAGTTTACTGACCCTACCATTGTGGAGGGCCGCTGCTGAGATAGGGGTTAGCAAGCCTGTTTCCCTGTAACAGAAGCATCCTTCAGCTGCCTATGTGGCAGGTCAAAATGAATTGACAATTGTCATCTTCTTATCATTAGTTTCACAATATTTTGTATTTTCTTTAAGCACAGCTTTCTAAAATCTCACCTTTATTTTATCTTACTTTTGAAGAAAATTCCTGGCTTTGACTGTTGCAAGGAAAAGCTTGAAAATAAAAAACCAGGAACACAAGAACCAGAAAATGGTATTTCAGTGGGCACTTGAAAAACGTTGCCATATCGAATGCATCACATTGTTCACGATTTTTGAATTCTTGGTGCTGTTAGCAAGCAAAAAATTAATAGGGGTTTTTATAAGAGATGTATGGAGTTATGATCTGCTAAAGGATAAATACTGAAGAAAGTCTATATGTTTCACAGTCATCTGTACAAAAGCATTAATAATGTTAGTTCTTGTAACATACTGAATAAGGCAGAAGAAAGGAAATAGTATTGGATAATAAAGTTTTGCCAGGTGTTTATTTACTGGAGATCAAGAATGTTTTCAGTCTCCATAAGGTTGTTTAATCCTACTACTGCTACTAGTTTAGTATGTTTAAACTTTGGATAATTGGTCAGGGACATGGTTAAAGGCATTGAAATATAGATGGCAGAATTTAGGGGCATTCCCTGCTATCTTTTGATATTAATGGAATAACATCTGGGTTTCAGCTGATTTCATTCTCACAGGAAATAGAGCTGGGCTTATTACTGTTACTACCACAACTGTCACAGAAAGATTCCTACATTTTGCTAACACTAAGTGGTGATAGAAAATTCATTTGATCTTATATAATGTTTTCATGGTTAATAAGATTTACATATGACATTTTTGTATGGCTAAAAGTACTGGAATTTCATTGCAGTGGGCATTAACTCCTGTGATTGAAGTTAAGGGAGATTTTTTTTATAGCTAATCAAGAGTTTAACTGCCTCTGGGGCATTTTAAGAAAATGTTATACTGTACTTAACGAACATTATACTACAAATAAGAGTGATATTCCTGTAATTAAAACAGCCTGGATATTGCTTAATGAATGTTTTTCTTATCTTAATGTATAGGCAGTAAGGATTCATGTAGTTGCCTTTATTAACTTGTGGAGTTAGTTAAAAAGCTGGTTAAAACAGTAAGTCCATATCAGGTCAATATAAAATGCCTATGTAGGGATTTCATTGCTCTTATAAATCTGACTAGTTAAAAAATAAACACAGATGCTTGTTTGTGCCATCCTGAGCCATACTGCAGGGTAGTATTTCTGCCTGTAGTCATTTCTGAAGTTAAGCATTGCCCGGAGCCCTGCAGGATTTCCAAGTGTTCTTCTTTATTGTCCATTTAGGAAGTATTTTAAAATTTCCACCAGGCTTGTGTTCAAAAGCAGAGAGCGGTTGGTTTTCAATTAGTGTCGCTACGCTTGCTGTTGGACTAATGGCATTGTGCATTCGTCCTTTTTTCTGTCATATTGCATCAGCTTTAATGTAATTGCAGCCTTTTTTAATTTTTATTTTTTTTTGGATGAAATTGTGGCACATTTTAGTTCTGATCTACAGCAGTTTCATGTTTGCTGTTTGCTAAATTGTTCTTCACTGCTCAGTTTTTTGGCACAGAAACCATTCTGGATAAGATCAGCTTAATACAGAATTATTCTTGTTCATAATAATTCTTATACAGAATAACGTTTGGCTAAACATAAATCATATTTTTGCTTCTAATCTTACTCTGAAACTATCATGCAGATTTCTCCTCCTCCCCAGCTGAGACTGAGCATCTCTATATTGTTTAAAAGATATTCACCAGCTGGATTGCATCTGCGTGCATCTAAGTCTCAATTTTGCACAAGTCTCTGTGCCAAAACCTGAAAATAGCAGGTTGGCTCACTCATAGACTAAGAACACATGGAAATGGAAGAGTTTCATAATGCAAAATTAATCCGCAGTCCTGCAAGCACTTAAGCACGTGGTTAATTTTAAGTGTTTTGCCTAGTCCTTTTGATTTCTCTGGGCTAAGCACATGCTTGAGTGTACAGGAACACTCTCAAAGTTCAGAGAAGACTGCAATGTTATTTTGTTTTTCCTAAGTAGTAAAAATGTCTGTGCTTTATTTAGTTGCATAATTTACATACGTTTCTAAGTACAGGAATCATCGAGCTGTTTGTGCTTTGGCTAAGTGTAGGCTGCCGTAAATTGCAATTCAAGATGAAATATGACCTGTTTAGTGAAAAATTCTCAGAAGTGTGAAGGGAACCCCAGTTTATAAAATACCCCCCCCCCCCAGCCAAAATTACAAAGACCACAGTTTGTCATAGAAAAAAAAATCAGAAAGTTTGAAAGAACCAAAGTGGGTGACAGATTTCTTCTTTCTTATGACTTCTGCAGCGCCGGTATATTGACTCGATTCGTTTCCTTCTGCTAAATATTTTCAGGCACGTCCTTAGGGTAATTTCGGTTTAACTCAGATGTAAATCAGAACTGATTTTAAGGACTGTACTGTTTTCCCTTTCTCTCATGCTGGGCAGATACGGATATCTAACCTGCATAGGCTTTGGTGAACATAGTGGCTCTGTGTTACAGCAGTCATTTAACAGGCAGGAAGGGCACTTTATTGATTCTGACTTTATCAAGTGCCTGTTTCTTATTTTACATATAAGTCATTAATAGCCTTCTCCTAAACTGCTCGGGAGGCTTTGGCTGTTTGGGATGCAGACTGTAATGAAGGTGATCAGCACTGAATTTTCGAATCCTGGTCCCAGTCTTGACCTTGCAGCATGAAACCAGTGCACACACAGCTGGACCGGTTGTGAGAGCTCAGTGGCGGGGATGCTCCCTGTATCCCTGTGTTGGCACCAGCACAGAAGGAAGAGGGTGGAATAGGAACGAAAAGAGGTGAAAAGCATGTTCAGTGGGAAAACAAGTTCTGTCCAAATCTTGTTATCAATTTTTCCGTATATGTACATAGAGGGGTGTGTGAAAACATTAAGGCAGAATTAGTAGGAAGGGAAGTGCTCAGCAGTGAGCTGGAGGGGGAGAATTGGAGGAGGCAAGTGACATAAAGAATCTCCTCAAAGTCCAGTTTTTCTGCAGAGGCCACTAACGTGGGTCTGACTTTATAACAGTGTAACCACTGCTGATTTGTGGGGTTTATAAATTCACTTCCCAAGACAGAGTTTGGCATGGGATAGTCCAGGACAGTTTGCTAATCCTGGAGCATCCTAATCCTCCTCCTGAATTGGAAGATGCTTGACCCCAGAAGCCATATTTTTTCCTTTTTGTTGCACAGCCCTCAGCACACTTGGTGTGTCTTGGTTTGTACACAGCAGTGATAAATGAAAGCAAATCATACACTGATGTCATACATCCAGAGTAATCTTTTCTTACTTCTCAATGCACATCTTAAAAAAGGCTGATTTTATGTGTAGTCCTTTCTACACCTTTTGGCATGGTATTGAATTTTCATCTTTATTGTGGGATGCTTTTGTTATTTAAAATGTGTTGTAATTTTCTGTCTCAGCTGTTGCAGTTCTGTGAAAAATACGTAGTGCGAGAGCTTTTGTAGGGAAAACAAAATTTTGCAGCATCTTTTTACAGTGTTGTAGATTAAAAACTGCAACATAGGAATGACATCAGTCAAATAAATGAAAGCACTTAAAATTTACTTATAGAAATTAAAAGTCCAAAACTATTCATATTTAGGGTTTATATATCTCCATATATAATATACCTTTGGAAAACAGGGAAATTAATTTTTATCTTAGCTACACCTTCCTTTGCTTAAACGTGTTGAAGCGAATGTGTCACAGACAGAGTGCTTTCCCATTGCCCTGCAGTGATGTGCATTTGACTAAGCAGCAGAAAGCATCCTAAGGAGCCGTAAACTTTGCTAATGGTTAAAGCAAAGAGAGGCGCATCTCAGCTCAGGAATACTTTGTGGTCATGAGGAGGCATTCAGAGTTATCCACACCGTAAGGAAGGGAATGAACCCTCCACTGTATGTCACATATGTTAAAGCTCCCCAAGACAGGACACCAATTAACCTTGGATGATAGCAAACACACACACACACAGGCTGCCCGAGAGAAGCAGCCTGTTGCCATTAGTAGGAAGCAGCAGCCCTTGTCACCCTGAGCCATTATTTAAATCTCTTCAAAAATTCCCTTATTAAGTCACAGAAGAGTAGCACTCTCCTCTTCCCCACAAACAGACTGGTTTTGCTGCAGTGAAAACAGGAGATGTTAGTAATGTGAGCCATCAGTGGTCCTTTTATTTTTATCCTTGCTGTCTAATTTGGCCATTTTGAACTGAGAAGGAAAAAAGAAACCCCGATCTTCAGTCAAAGCAATTCAAGGCATGGTGGAGCTCAGAGTGAACCAAAACAACAGGGTCAAATGTAGTTGAAAGAACACGGTGGGATAAATAAAAGGTCCTTTTTTTTTCTTTACGTTTAGTGCTGGTGGGAGGAGAAAGTTTGGTTAACTATTTAACCTGTGATAGCCTTTTATCATTTTATGGCTTATGGGTCTGTGATTTTAAGCCTTTATCAGTAAGTTTGTGGCTTGTAGTCAGTCTTTTCCCTAGTGTCCAGTTATATGACTTACATCAATTTACTGGAGATAGGAAAAAATTATATATAGCAGCAGAAAGCACATATTTTTCCTAAAATTACTAGTCAGCAACTTTGGATTTAGTACCCAGTTTCCATTTAGACCCTAAATTGCATTCTTCCATTCGCGTCTTTGTTGTGATGTTTTTTACCAGAGGGGCTCTCCCTCTTTCGCCATTTGGTTCGCCTCTATTTTTGGCTATAATGCAATGTGTCCTGATCAGTTGGAGCAAGCACTTGTGAAAGGTCACTTGGAAGCCCTCTTTTCATTTCTCCCCGCTACAGTTTTTCCAGCAGGCAACTGCTCCTGGGAGCAACCCCCTCCAATCTGTCCCTTTTGATATCTGAAGGAGGTTGTTACGGGGGTTAAATTTCTTAATTCGCTGATTTCTTGTGTGCACTTCTTCAGCCCACTGCGCTCAGTCCCTGCGGCTGGGTGCAGACTGCCTGTTTTCCTAAGGATCCTGTGAAAGTGTTAGGGCTTATTCTTTCACCTTCCAACTTGAGGGCCAGGGGGGACTGATTTTACACCCGTTTGTCTCCCATCACCTTCAGGGGAATTCAATCTCCACGTTTCGTCTGTGCAAGATAGAATTAGTCAGACAAAGCCTCTTCCAGAACTCTTTGACTGGTAAGGAAAGCTGCTTGTCAGAAGATCTCAAACCATGAGAGCTGGTGGCTTCTGCCTGCCCTGGGAAGGGGTTAGGTTTGGGGGTTCTTAATTAGTTTTCAGAGGGTCAGGGAAATGACCGTAGTGGGTCTGGAACAAAGGAAGACATGAAAATGCAAAGCTGAGTGTTTGATATGTTGATAACCCCCCAGTTTTAATTTTAGCCTAATTGGATCAGGGTTAGTGGCAGTTGTTCGGTAAAGTACCTTCTCGAACTTCTGGCTTTATTCAAAAGTAAATATTGTAGCTCTTCACTTTTAACACAAGTCTTTTTCTTTTCTGTTTTTTTATTTCCTTCCCCCAAAGAAGAACCACTCAGTTTACTTTGGATTTATTTCCACAGGGAAAGTGCAAAGATTTCAGGGACCTGTATTCTGATGGTAACACTTGTGACTTGAGCCTTTGTTTTCCATGTGAGGAGGAAACATTACCATTTTTTCACATGTTAACTTTTGCAGGGAGTTTCTTTTTCCTTAAAAAATGCCGTCCTTTTCTTTCTCCTCCCCTTTTCTCTCTTCTTGATATTTTTATTTCCCTTTTATATGGAGACTTGTAGATTTTGTCACTTCAAACATTGGCTGTTCCTCCTCTTTTCTTTCGCTTTACAATACACACTAGGAGATTTATTTTTTTTGCATATTCCTCCCCTTTCTCTGTGAGATATTGTAGTTGACCAAATTTAAAACACTACAGTATTTAGCATCCCCGCAGTGCCATTTTAAGTATTTGGACCTGGAAAATGCCCCAAGCAATAACTACCTGAATTGCTTTTAATTACACAATATAGCTGCATCATTTTACTTCAGATTCTTTTTGATTGATGCTGTAAGGCAATTGTAACCATGGATGATGGGATTAAGTGCCTCTTGAAGTGACTTTAGCTTCTTGTGGGAACAAAGGGAAAGAAGAGAACACTTAGTCCCTTTTTGAGTGAACAGCCTTTTTTCACTTGCTATATAAAGAAATACAATTAACAAACATTATCCCCAGAGGTGAATTGAAATGTACGTGCAGACAATAACCGCTCTTGACTGCAATTAGACATATATGATCCGAGGTATTTTGGCCATTCATTAGTGCTAATTGTTTGAGAAACAAGCCCACAGAACAAATGATTAAAATGTTAGTGCCATAACCAGGATTATTAGCATGTGTGATAAAATGCATGCGCCGCAGCTGTACCAATAAAACTCTGGTGAGTCGCTTTGATTCGACAAATACTGAGCTCGGCTGTGAGCCTTTCCTATTTGCACAGGGCCTGCTGATATTTATAACAAACAACTTATATCTTCTTTTCTTAGTTAGAAAGAATTACTATGCAAATTGCAGGGCTTTGTAATTTCAAAGTAGTTTCCTTTGTCTTTGGTGGATTATTTGTGTGCGGTTGTGAGCTACTCCCTAGAAAATTCAACATAGGAAAACCATTATATTTTCTCTGGGTTGGGTTTTTTTGCTCATGTGAGAGAAATAATTTGTAGGAGATTTTGCTGCATTAGTTGTTTCATGTTCAGTAGTCTTGGTTTGCTTCTGTCCTTCTGCCACAGCACCACAGATATCCAGGATTGTGGTTGGTCTTCAGTTACGTGCATGCAGGTCAGAAATACACATTGTGGAAAATATCCATCTTTTTAAATGGTTTTGGTGAAATGCTGAAAAATGCTCTTTGAAAACACTTTCCAACAATGTGCCAAAGATTGTAGAAGGAGAGATTTTGCCTATTAAGCAATGGATATTTTCCCATGCTTCAGGTAGATTGTGGTGTAGTGTCTCTTCCAGGGATGCTTTCATCTAGCGAATAAACAGGGAACAGAGGCACAGGTTAAAGTGCTGATCCTGAAAATCACTTGTGGGAGTACTTTACTTTGTGAGCTGTATGTTGTTGGCTCTGATGAGACTGCACAGGTGTGTGCAGTTAAGTATATGTGTGAGTATGAGCAACGCTGGAATGTGAAAATGCAGTTTACAGCAGGGAAATGTGTATCATTTGGGGTAATTTCACTGGTTGCAGTCATGCTGTATGGCTGCCATTGCAAAGTGCAATCTCTTAGTAATCAAAAAGGTTTTCTTTTCTCCTTCCTGAGGATGAACTATTTGCTCTTGGGTGAAACGGTTCTCAGAGGATCACGGGTAACTTTAACTCGCCAGTTACTTTTGCATATTTGATGAAGACTTCGGTAGAGTGTTATGTTTGCTGAAGAAATTTAGTTTCATTCCCAAAACCCATGAGCATTCAGCATGCTGCTAGATGCTATGAATGAAAATATGCTGCTGTAAAACAATTTAATGAGCATTACCCAATAGCCTAGTCCTTGTTTTAACTTACAGTGCTTAAAGGAAGAAACATTGTCTTAGCAAATTCTCTTGGCTTATGTCCATGTGTTTAGTTTAAAGCATAGTCAAGATTAGTTTGAATCATTAAAATATTTGTAGTCAGGAAACATATGTAAGATTTTCTTCCTCTTTACAGCATGCAGTTAACAATATAATTGAGATTGCAGTGCTGTGTGGGTTTTTTTGTCCTAAAAAAGTAACCACTGGGGATGTTTTTGTTCTATCAAAATAACAGAAGTTGAGATAATCAGGATAGTGTTTCATACCACAGTAGCTATCTGCTCATATGTGTAGCACCCTGGGCCTTGCTGCTGTTTTAAGAATGTTATAAGCAAATGGTTTTTTTAATAAATTCCCTTCTTCCTCTACATTTCATTTTATTGTAGAACATAAAAGCTGACTACGGAAGGAAAATGCAGAGTAAGAAGATGATTTTTTAGGAATATATGTCAAAATAATAGCATATGAAAACATTTACTGTAGTCACACCTAAGCGTACATGTTGAAAACTCTTATTTTACATGTACATTTCTAGAGCTCTTTGTTTTGAAGGGAGAAGAATGTTGTGTTGGTCCACTGACACCAGCTCCTCCTGTACAGCTTTGTTTCTGGCCATACCTCTTGAAAAAATTATTGCTTCTTCAACTTGCTAAAATATTCCATAGGACTGACCAATTGGCACATTAACAGTATATTTTTGTAATAACCCGTGTCCTGAGAAACCTGTGGTTTAGGCCTATGAGGCTAAAATATTGATTAGCTGAGGAGGAGATACCAATAGTCAGCAGGTGATAGTGTTTCTAACATAAAGCATATAGGCGTTGATATTTTAATGGATTAAATCTGCTATTTGCTTGGAGTCAGGGGGTCTGCTGGGAAAGCCGTTGATCTCCCATCTAAAGGAAAGTTCATAGACCTCAGTGGTGACACCTAACTAAATCTGGAGGTAACAGTGGGTTTACCTACAAGATACTACAGGCCGTTGTGCGTGGTAAGCAGAGCTGCCTTTATAGGGCTTGCAGCAGTGAGAGGGAAACCAGCTGGTCAAATATCCCTTGGTTTGACAACAGCCCAGAAGAAATCCTGGGAAATGTGTGATTGGAGATGCATCTCATCTCAGCACGCTCTGGATTATGGTGTTAGCCATGTCTGTCAGGTCTCTGGCATTGGAGGATTGGTGAGAGGCAGGCATTAAGGGTGCTTCAGGGGCTGCTTGGCTCTAGGCTGGAGTTAACTATTAATGGTCTGAGCTCTTTGACTCCTTTGTGCCTTTGGGAACTACAGGGCTGAAGCCATCAGAGAAAGAGAAGAGAAGCTAATCACTTTTGTCCCCTCATATATGTTCAGTGAAGGACTGCAGTCTTCTTTACTGGCCTCAGTGTCACACTGAAACAAACCCCTCCTATTTCCATTTGAGATAAACCACTCTTCCACCTCCTTCTTGCTCTCCCAAAGTGTACTACTGGAAGAAAATGGGATTAAGTGGATTTAACTAGCAGCCACTTGAGTTGCCACAAGTTGTGTTACCATCCCCACTTCAACATGAAGTGGTTTGTGAGAAAGGGGCAAAGAGGGTACTTAGGAGAAACTCAGTGGATCCCAGTTGCATGTCTGCAGGTGTTGTCAGGACCTCCACCACCTAAGTGTGAAAGCTGTTGACGAAGAAGATTTATTAACAAGGGTAGCACTAGCACTTGGAATAAAACAATGTGTCATTTCTGTTTAACAGCAAAGCCACCCCCTTTCTTAGGCTGAATTAAGCATTACTAGGCATATTACAAGGAAGAGTCTGGCAGTGGGGTTTTGTGGGCTTGTAAAATAGGTCCACCCAAGACAGGCAGAGACACAGCAGAGGAGGTGGTGGAATAGTTGTCCTTTTCAATTTAATTTACTGAGATAAAATGTAATAAAAGCTTTCTTCATCTTTTCAATCTAAGACTTACATTCAGCTTTTAGGATGCGCACTGTAGGGGAAGAGAAGGTTCTTCTATGGGGTTAGCTTAGAAAGGCAAGTACTGTAGTGGTCTGTCAGCCTTACACCATGTCGGCTGTGATTTAGATTAACTGAACTTGTTTCCAAGCATTTTGAGAGGGTCAGTCATGTTCACATCGAAGAAAACCCATGTGCACGTGTAGCCATACATCATCCACGTATAGCGACTTGGGAAGCATTATTAAGAGGGGCACAGGAAAATGCATGGGTCCCTGACATGATGCGATAATGACATGTTCAGCATGGTGCTAGAAAAGCTTTGCATTATTCAAAGTGCTGAATAATATACATGATAATGCATAATGGTGTTATATGGTAGGATTATTTTGTGGAATAAGTGACTTGTGCTCTGAGTAAGAAGGCAAATTGTATTACTTTGTCCTCATTTTTCATGTATGAATGGGCCTGGGGGGTACAGTGTGCAATGGGGAGGAACAGGAGCAAGCAAGGAGTTTTTTTTGGATGGCCATGGAATGCAGAGACACCCTCTGCAATTTATTTCTCTGTGCTTATAATTATGGAGCAAAGCAAGCTCCCTACACACTCAGGGCAGCCTCCCCTGGCAGTCCCACTGCCTCCAAGTGCACCAACCCGGCTCATGCCTGGGGTGGGTTAGATGGCTCCTCACCAGGAATACCAGCACAGGGTGGAGACCGCCACAAACCTGACGCCTCCAGTCCATGTGGATGCCACCTACTCAAGCCATGGGGTACCACAGGCTCACACCTGCACTGGAGCGTGGTGCACAAAGCATTTATAAGCTTTAAAGGGCACCACAGTCAGCAGCCTGATGATGGGTTTCTAAGCTCTGTTGATGGAAGTCTGTGCTGTGGATCTGGAGGTCTGCAGGCTTCTGGTTGGACATGTTGGGATTAGTGACGTTCCATATTGCATCGGGTTTTCATTCCTGTTTTCCTCATTTGCCCCTCCATCCATTTTGCTTATTTAAAATTTGCATGCAAATGTGTTTGTTGGTGTAACACCAAGGTTGCAAAATCAACTTTGCAAGCCCATATTTGTTTTAACCACCCCCCCTGCTTCATTCACAGCATGCCATCCAGCTCCTGGAGCAAACATGGCAGATAGCAGCCTCCTCCCTAAAGGAGTCTTAACCTGTTCGCAGCACAGCCTCCATCCTACGGAGGAGTCCTATGACTTGGGGAAAAACTAACCACCACCCTTCTGTATTTAGTGCTTGCTATAGCCCACAGAACTGGCAGCGTGATTAAGGCTGCGCAGATAACCTCAGCCCTCGTAGTTTTTCAGTTCCCAGTGTTAAAGTTTGCAAGTTCTGTTGAACATAGTAGTTTTGGAGTTTTATACTGTAATTAGCTGTAATACTGATATTTCCCTACTTTGGTTCTTCCTAAAGAAGAAAGAATATATAGATAACCCAAACTCAGCCACTGTTTACATAGGAATGTTTCTCTTTTAAAATACAGTCAACTATTCTTTACAGCATTGTAGCCAAGAGTCTAATTTCAAAAATGTCTTTTGCAGGGTGGATTCTCCTCTGCCAGCTGGCATTCCTAAGCTTATTTACCGCTTTGCATCATCTCACAAGTACATTCCCAGGCGAGCTGTGCTGTACGTACCTGCGGATGATGAAAGGAAGATACAAAAAATCCCATCACTGAAAGTAGATTGTGCGGTGCTGGACTGTGAAGATGGTGTGGCTCTGAACAGAAAGGTAATTAAAAATTATCTGTGTGATACAATCAGTGTTGAAGAGAACTTGTGGAAAAACATTGCCTTTGCCTTGGGAAACCAGCAACCAGAGAGACAAGGTTAAATCTTAAGATCTACAAAGTAATGTAAGACTGGTAGGCTTTGTGAAGGTGTTGGGAAAATCTGCTTGCCCAGGACTGAAAGTCATCCCATGTAAGTAAATGAGGAGGGAGTTTTGAAGGAGTACAGAACTGGGAGTAAGCTTTCATCACAGAAGAGTGGGAGACGTTGTTACTGCTGCGTGTTTCTTAGGGAAGAGGAAGAAATGGTCTGAGAGAAGAGAAGCAGGAAAGGAAGAGTTCAGAATCAGCGGGGGGGGGGTTGCTGCTGAAATGAAATAATCTTCAGATTGTGAGCAAAACAGCGTGAGTTTGGGTTTGAGTCTTGGGGTGTTTGGAGAGATTTTCTTCCTGAGCTTTCTGGAAGAAATGCTGTTAGAGATGCTTCTGAAGGAGAGAAAAGTTAGAACCTGAGTGTACCAGGGTTTCAAGAGCAGTTTAGATCGAAGGAGCTGCAAGAAAGCAGGGAGATAGACGTGAGATATTGAAGTACTGGTGCCTAGTTTTCACTGACATTGACCTGTGAAAGAAGAGAGAATGATGTGGTATTCATTCAGGTTTGCTTGCAAGCAAATTTTTTAAGTATATGAAAAAAACCATTTTAAAATGTTTCACATCTGAGAATCACTTAGGTTGGAAAAGACCTTTAAGATCATCAACTCTAACCATAAACATAACACTGCTGAGTCCACCAACTTAAACAATGTATAGGAGAAACTGGTATAAATGTTTCCTAGTAAAAACTGTATCTGAACAGGAACATAAGCTTGTATCACATTTTCATGTGTCAGTTCTCCTATCCGTGTTACAGCACTTCATACTACAGCAAACAGTGTTTAGGTTTCAATATGCATGTGTTGTCCAGGAAGTTATGGAAATAGGCTTGAAATTTTTACCATGTCATCTCACTAATGTGGATTATTCTGTTCTGTTTCTTGGGAATTAATGCTTTCCAGAAGGACTTTCTTGGACAGTGCTCTCATTAACCTTCAACCCTTTACAGGTATATTGGAAGGAAAAAAAGTTTGCAGAGCTTGCATGTATGTATTTTAGTTCTGAAAAGTGACAACAGCATTTCTGGATGTTCATGTGTACTGCTGAAGACAGTCGGAAAATGTTTCCATGTGCTAAAATTCTATGTGAAAGACTAAGATTATATCTGCTGTCACAGCTAATTCGTATTGTTTAGGTTATATTTGGGGGCTGCTGCTGTGAGATGACACAAGACACAATTTTGTATTAAACTCTAGTATTTTTAGGTGCAGCTTAGTTATACCAAACAAGTAATTTACAGCAGAAGCATCTATTTGTAACAGAGGATGACAGCTAAACAAAATGTTATGATCAAGTGACGAAGTTGATAGTAGTAATTTCCAACAGGAGGGAGCCTAGGCAGGGCCACCAATGTGGTCATGGCATGGAGGAGAGGCTGAGGAGTTTGGTTCATTCATCCTGGAAAGGAGATGGTGGAGGGGGCCTTGGTGAAGCTCTTGCTGACTGGAGACAAGGAAAAGAAGTCTTTCCTATGCAGGTGATCAGACAGTGGAAGAAGTTGTCCAGAGTGGTAGTGCATCCTCCCTCCACGGGGTCTTCCAACCTTGGTTAGGTGAGGCTCTGATCTGATCAGCCTGGTGCAGAGTGATAGTTTTCCCTGCTTTGAGGAGTCAGATTGACAAGGTGGTTTCCTGAGGTCCCTTCCAACCTGGATTACACGGTGTGGTTGCACGATCTAGTACCAAAGTGTAATTCAAAGTGACTGGAAGATTGAATTAATTTTTATATCTGCCACGGGTACTCAAGAAGACTTTGTGACTTAGGTTCTAGGAATATGAAGCTGAAATTATTATTGCTCTCGCAGCTTAATTTAATGGTGTTTATGAGTTGTTTCAAGACCTGTGCCCTTGATTTTCAAACTGAGGAAAAAAAAATCACTGCAAAACACAGCAACACTGAGCCCGTCCTTCAATTGTTATTCTAAAACAAATAGTACTGATGAATTTGACTGGTCCATATCACTAAAAATTATACTTCTGGATTTTCTTGAAAGTGCCGCAGAAATGTTGGGTTTGGGGAATATTGGGCCCTGGTTGAAGGTTCACAGTGCCCTGGGTCAGACTTACCTGTCTACAGAAGCCCTCCACTTGCATCAAGTCCAAGCAGCAAGTTTGAAACTTGTGTTAGCAAGTTTATTTTAACAAGATGCTCTGTGTTTTTTATCAAGATTAAGTTGGATTTGGACAGATCAAGAATCTGGAATATTGGCAGCTCCATTTGGTTGCTCATTTAGAGGAAAAAAAGGAAGATGAGCTTCCTATGACTGAAACTGATTACGTTTGCAAAACTGTGTTTGGTTTTGTAGCTGGTTTTGAAGCTGCAGTTATAAATTAAAAATCTTTATTGTCTAAACAATATTTTCTCTCCTTGAAATTTTGGAAGATATCATCCTTCCACAATTATGGTTTGTAATGGCTCACAGAGAGCACCAGAACAGAGGAGGCCATATCCATACTCCAAACTACATGTAATTTAGGTGCCTGCATTTCTTAGCTTCAAGAGCTACAGAACTGACTATGATTTCAGATATCATCTGTGGCCTCGTCCTTTTTTCAGTCATTTTTCTAGTTGATATTTTGACTAAATCAGAAAAAAAACCAAACCAAAACAAAAATAACCTTGCAGCGAGAAGTTCACAAGGAGAAAATTTCTCATACAGTTTTCTGAGGGAAACCATTGGGAAGAAACCATCAAGAGGCAAAGCTATAGTTTGCTGAATACTAGCCTGCAAGTAGGGTGAGAGCTTGCACTGGTGTGAGGGTAGGACACATGGGGCTTTTTCAACCCCTCTGGGACGAGACAGAGCTGTAGGAAGTCTTCAAAAATTCAGAATAGGAATTCAGATAAGAAGATATCCCACTGTTGCTGAAAACTTGAGCCATCTTTTACAAAGCTAGCATTAGTCTCGCTGAACATATCCTGCTAGTCATATGCAGGATATATTCATAGACTGCAAATCCTGGTTGGAGCTCCACACACTATTTTTAGAGGTTCAAATGCCTGGTGTCACATGGTGTGGACTGCCAGCTGCCTTTCCAGGTATCTGACTCTGTAAGACGTTGGGAATTTCTGCAATAGAAATTTAGGTTTTGGTTGGGGGGAGAACTGAAAACTACTAAAGAGAAATTACTTTCCCTGAGCTACTATTCACAGATGAAGGTAGGTTCAATTCCCCACTGATGTACATGTAAAGTTTCTCCAGTGTTGCTATACATTTTAAAGCAATTACTCAGAATGTCTCGCTTGGTGATATTTTTAAGTGAACAGTTGAAACAGGAATTCTAAAACTGTAAAACTAGAAATAAAACACTAGAAATAAACTATAAAACTAGAAATGGATTGCACTGCTGATATGTTTCAAATGCATCCCACTCTAGAGACTTTTTGCGAAATCCTGCAAAAATAACCTGTGCCTATTTTCACAGGCGAAGGTGAAGGACTGAATATTCATTCATTTGAATTGTAAAAAAGAAAAAGATAAAAAAATGGCTGCACCAACACGCTTGAACATGTAAGCCAGAGAGCTGAATCGCATGTTATACCACTGAGAGCTCTCTGTGTAAAAGCTGAGCTGTCTGAAGAAACCTTGAGGGCTCTCAGCGAAGCCAGCACTCCCTGGTGTAGCTTTCTCTGTAGAGCTGAATCACTTACTGTACTTCTGTGCCAGGTGAACCTGCTACTGGGTTGAAAAGTCTCCTCCTCCTGTTGGATTAAAGATTTCTATGCCAGTGCTTTCATTTTCCAAAGGCAGAGTGGTCTAAGATTTCACGGTTGGTTCCCATGGGTCTTGTAAGGTTACCACCCTTACAAGAGAGATTTCTAGAACAGCATTTTTTCCAGCAGGATCCTGTCTTCAGTGCTGCTGTTCTTCAGAGCATCCAGGTGCTAGCTGCCGGGTCAGCCTAGCAAGAGACCAGATTTGAGCTGCTACTGCAGTGTTTATGCCTCTTTCTGAGTCCTTGACAAGAGTTTCAGAGCATTTTGATGCTTCCAAACCAATGCTATTAGTGGCTTTATCTTCACTGAGGTCATTAGGATGATCTTGAGTCATTGGGATATACAATGCCTTTCTCTGTAGCTGTCTTTCATGTTCCATCAGGCCAGGCAGGACACAGCCCCTTCTGCCGAAGATGACCTGTGAAAATTATGTCAGGCAAATTTTGAAGGGTTTAGGTTTCAGCCTTTTCTTTCCATGGGAAATGCCAGTGTTATAATTAAGAATCAAAATAAAACCCCATGTTGCCCCTCCTCATGTTTTTTGTGTCAGAGGTGTAAAAGCGATCCCTTGGAGTGTACGTATGTCTGGGAAATGTCTGTGTGGTCCTTTGACACAAAACATTTAAAAATGGGAAATCTTATTGTTGTTCCTGTGAAACTAAATAGATCTCATTCATCCAGTAAAAGTTACGGATATTGGGGACAGCGCTGTAAAATTATGTAAGACCAATTAGGGTTTAAGTTCCTAAGCCTTTTTTGCTGCAAATCATGGTTGTATCACTTTTCTCTTCTAGAAAGAAGTTGTTCTCTCCTCCAGCACTTGAACAAGAGAAGCTGGGAAAGAGGAACCTCAGTGCTGTATTTTCCTCACGTCCCTTCCTCAGGAGGGGAAACGACAGCTCCTGAGCTTCTTCTGTTCTCCCTGCTTCCCTCAGCAGTGAGGGCAAGTTCAGTTGGGTTAAGAGGATGGATAGGGAAGGACCTATTTTGCTTATCCACAGCATGGCCTCTTAGGGTCATAGCATAAATTCATTACTACTTAATGTCTTGTAGCCACTTAAAAGATCATTGCTGTGCTGTGCCTCAAAAGAAAAAAAAAAATCAATTCTTTTGAATTGTCTGTTTTTAAAAATAGGATTAAAGCCTGACCACTTTTCAAATTGTTCCATTCTGAATAACGCATACGTAAGAGATGACTCTGGGTTCATTACAGTTAAGAGCAGATCATCCGCATACATGCTGATTTTATGGAGATTTCTCCCTATGAGAATGCCTTCTCCATCTCTCTAGTGATCTGATCCTGGGGTCAGAACAAACAGCGTGCCGGCAAGAGAGCATCCTTGCCTACCATTTTTCCCCTAATCTGAGACCTTCTGACCTTTTTATTCCTTATCACTAATGAGAAGAGGCTCTTGCATATAAAATAACACTTCAACTAAATTTGGGGGTGGAGATAAATACATAAAGTGGGTCAGCATGCTATAGAAAAAAGTCCTTTCCTTACTGAAATGCATTTCCTTACTGATCTTACTAAAATTGAAGGCTCTTACAGTATCAGTGGAAAAAGGCTGCGGTTGGCTTCCATAAACCTCTAGCTGTTTCAATTAAAATCAACAGTTTTCCTGTGTTATGTGATGATATTCTTCTTTTTTTTTATAAAACCAAGTTGGTTAGGATTTATCAATGCCACAGGTATTTCTCTAGGCTCATAGAGAGAATGTTAGCTAGTACTTCACAGGCACAGTTGCATAAAACATTGATAACTAGGTTATTTTACCAGGTCTTTGCTTTATTTATAATAAATTAGTACTGTACCTAATTGTATTCCTCCTACAGGGAGAAGGCTTGCTGATAAAGTGTGTAGAGAATGATTAAATGTACACAGGCACATAGTAGGGTGACTTCTCTTCAAAAGATGCACAAAATTAAAGTGGGAATGCTGCTTTCCCCAGTGGCTTGCCATTATTAAAAGTCTCAGTAGCATGGGAAATTCTTCTGTAAGAACTGGGGAGTCCAGAAGTCTCTCTGGTTTATTGTAGGGAAGCTGAACTGTACAGTGAAACTCTGCAAGGCCTTTTTGATCCTTGAAGAGTTCTGATGAATATACAATTTTATGAAAGTTGTAAAGTGTTTTCAGTTCCTTATTAATCCCACCATGGTCCTGGAAGAACTGCCACTCCTGAGTGGTAACTGTGACAATAACAGGTTTTGTTCCTATTGTTTTACTCTACAAGCCAATGATCTTCCTTACAGAAAGATTTGAGGATTCAGAAGGACGATTGCAATATTCAGCAATTTTCTTCTTAATGAGCTCAGTAATGCATGTGTCTCTTCGAGCAGAGCCTTTGAATTGCCAGTTATTTCTTCTCCACTGATTCAGATGTATCCAATTAAGTTTGACTCGGACATACTCTGATGTAACTATTACTGCTGACAGAACAGTGTCTAGAAACTTAGGGAAAATGTCTTAGCTCAGTTTTAACAGGGATTTCAGGTAGGAATACATGAATAGACCTGGGAAAATATTTTAAAACATACAGTTAATGTTTGTATTCACAGCACTTCAACTTTTCATGTGTAGTCCACTGTCCACAAGCACATCAGCTCACCTGAATCTTGAAGACTAATTGCAGGGCTAGAAGTCATGTATTGCTACACATTTCTGGACCAGTTTTCAGTATTTCATCTGGTTTTGTAGCAAGAAAGACCAGGCTGCACAGCCATTGAGTATCTAGCACTTAGTTTGAAAGGAGCAGTTGAGTTTCGAGGGAGATACAAAAAATCAAGCCAATACAAGAAGTTCAGAGTACGTGTGTTAGCTTCGAAACACTCTGTTGGATTGAATTTGGGCAGACTTTTGTTTGCATGCGGAGCCATGTGTTGGATTATGTTGTCAGAGCTGCAGTGGTACTGGGGATGAGAAGAACATAAAGGTACTGCCTAGATTGCCATCACAGTGGTTCTCAGCACTTAACACTGTTTGCTCCAGGTCTCCTTTGCTTTTTTGTTGGCCATGAGCAGGCAGAGGAGGATGTTTGTATATGCAAGTTTCTGTTGCCGTTAGTCTTGAAACCTCGCCTTGAACCTGAGACTCCACTGTGCTTGTAAACAGTAGTCCACCCTACTTGTTCTCCCACATTGCAAGGGCCACATTTTGAAAACAGGCCAAGCACAAGGAAACCCACAGACCCCATTAACAGGGACATGGATGAGAAAGTGCTGAACACACATAGAATACAGCACTTGCACTCTTTTTGATAAACTTTTCTACAAGGTATCTACAGTCACAGTCAAGATAGTGGTCTAGTGGACCCTTGGTTTGGTTTAGGTAAGATATGTAGGTAAAGGAAGGTGGAAATGCATGGTACTTTTCCCAGTGCATTGGTGCCCTGAAAGCTGGAACTGTCCCAGGATGGTGGGGAGTCAAGGAAACCTAAGAGATACTTAGAAGATTATGGGCAAAATCTGTAGTTTATTTTACCAAACTGTTTAAACATCACCTGTTTACCCAGGGGAGTTAGTAGTAGTTACAGGTAGCAAAACAGGGAAGCGTTGGGATGCTGGATAAGAGAATTTCTGATGTCAGATGAAGGAACAGAATAGCCCTATAAATGGAAGTTGCAGATGAGGGTGAGTATGTGTATGGTCAGGGTTTCTTTGGGAACCTTGGCAGCTAAAAGCATTATATTTAACCTCTGTACCTTTGGTTTCACGTATTACTCTTCTGGAGACCAGAGAAAAGGATCCTAGCACAGAGTGGTGGAAATTAAACCACCGATACCCATATGGAAGGCTTGTTTCCTTCCACTGTGGGCTCCTGTTAACTGGTTTTAACAGGAGCCCACAAGACCTAATGGTGCTGCAGATTCTGCAGTCCTTATTCAGATAACATTTCAGAATGAAGCAAGCACATTTGTGTCTAAATGAGTAATTCAGGATTAAGCCTTTCAGGAGTTTAAGCTTCTTTCTCCTATATACACTACATATATTGAAGGCATGTATGCTGTGCTAGTTGCAGGACATACCAATCCCAAAATAAGCACAGAACCATCTAAACCCAGTCTTTTATTTCCACCATGAACTAAGCCCATGCCATGATGTTCCTTGAATTTAGAGTGGAATAATTTATCTCTGTTCAACAGAAGACAAAGTACATGGATTACGATTGCCTAAACCCCTGGGTTTTACATATTCTGTAAATTACTTTCTTCCCTGAATAGTGAAAAGACTGTATGTTAAAAAGTGCATTACACACCAAAAGAAGGAACTTTCATTGAATAAACTGGTACCCAAAATAGTTACAAACCCACGTCTCTGGTGTACAGAAACTGGAGAGCATCCAGAGCCATGAATTCACTGTGCACTCACATCCCAGAATAGACCACAATTTGCAACTCCTGTAATTTTTCTAGTCCCTGTAAAGCTGTAAAAAACAGGGTCAGAGCATTAGAAACTACATGCATTTGTTTATTCACGTCTAAACCTGCATAGCTTTGCTATGCCTGCAGCAGGCTCCAGGGGCACAAAAACTCTTAATGTTTCCCAGGTTACACATTACCATGCCCTGAGTTTGGGCTTCCAATCAAGGAATTCTTTTGCAAAGCGAGAAAAAATGAGCCTTTTTTTTTTTTTTTTTTTTTAATTCTTCATTTTGGGTAAGTGAAAACATTTAGCTACATTTGAAAGTTACTGTTTTGGTAGTGGGGTTTATGTATATATGCATCATGTGCAGTTTTTAGCGCATCTAAATGCATTGACAGAAGCGTATGCATAGAATCATAGAGTGCATAGAATCATTAAAGCTCATCTGGTTCCATCCCCTTGCCATGGGCAGGGACACCTTCCACTAGACCAGACTGCTCAGAGCCCCATCCAACCTGGCCTTGAACACTTCCAGGGATGGGGCAGCTGCAGCTTCTCTGTGCCAGTATCTCACCACCCTTATAGTGAAGAACTTCTTCCTAATACCTAATTTAAATCTACTCTCTTTCAATTTAAAGACATTCCCCCTTGTCCTGATGTATATCTGACTCCAAAAACAAACGCACACATCTACAAATGCAGCATATTACAGATTTGGACATTGAAGTAAGCTGCTCTGCTGAGGTCACCCATCTTTTCTTTTGGCTACGAATATCATGAGGGAGATGATGATCTGTCTTTTTGTTTCTCAGTAAGAGAGTTGATAAGCTGACTGTGTCAGCTGACTGTCACTTTACATCTCTTTTGAAAGAATAAATAAAATCTTAGCTTTTTCTGAGTCTGACTACAATTTCTAGCTTTAAAGCAGCTTAGCTGCTCTGAGATTGCTGTTTCAACTCCTGAATGGCAACGTAACATCGTGCTGTCTACTGTGGGTCCTTGTAATAGCTCTTTTTGCTATCCTTCTTTCACTGAAGTGCATTAGGGCTACCCTCTCCAGAACAATGTACTTGCCAGTTATTTCAAGTTTGGGAGGAAAGAACTATAAATGTTTTTCTTCATTTCTGATCACTGGGCCACAGAAGACCATAAATCCTTGTGTTGTTCCTCATTTGGGAATAAATGGCTGTAAAGATCCTGACTGTTCATTTTAGGATGATAATAAACCATGGCTGGCTCATTCTTTTCTCCTTACTTGTTACAGTCTTTTGCTAGATTGCCTGAAAATATCTTTGCTTGTGCCAGGCTTGAGGTAGCTTCATCTTCTAAGGTTTCACAATACAATTGAGTGCTAAAAAGGGGCATGTTGAACAAATTGGTATTTTCTTCTTTGGTTACATTTTAAACTTTGATTCCACGCAGACCAAATCTTCTATTTGTTAACCAATTATTTTTAAATAGAATAATTATAGATCATTATTTAGTACACATTTTCTTGAGAAAAAGGGCAAATTAATACATGTAAACATGAGTGAATCTATTTAAATAAACTGTCCACAAAATCCTTACAATATGTAAACAACATTTGTTGTGCCTTGGAGATAGCATATGATTGGACTCACGAGACCCTGTTTATCCTGCTGAACAGTTTCTTTCATAACTTCAAAGGGAATTTTGTGTATTTATGGCAATCGCAGGGTGTTAAGTGTAGCTAGACAGAAATTATACCTCAGCTATTTAGTTAATGCCAATAGGGATTAAATTAGATTTTATAGCTGTTAGTAGAAGTCTGTTTTGTACCTAACAAGTGGGATTTTTAAATCCTGGAAAGCATAATCCTATTATAAAACTGGCAGCTGAATTAACATTATCTAGGAAGCAAGTCTTCACGGATTAACATTTTTTGACATTAACAATGAAAAACTAATGCTACAGGCATATTAGATGCTATTCCCAAAAGTAGGAAAAAAAAGGAAGTGAATATAGGACAAGATAAATGGCACAAATACTGCAGGAAGGAAAAATGGAGTGAAATCTGCATGAGATGAAATCTGGGAGTGGTCATGGTCTGCCACAAATACAAAAGAAATATTCTGGGTATAAAAAGGCTCCACGATTGGTAATTCGTGTATTAGCCCACACGTTGATTTATCTGTGCCTTGTGACTAATTCACAGTTATCCAGCGTGAGTATGGGATAGCCACGAATGCCTTCTATCCCTAGATCTGGGGCCTTCATATTCCAGCTAGATGCTGTAGGAGCCAAGGGCTGGCAGCACTGCAAAAGAAATACTTGTTTCTTTACTGAACAGGCCTATAAAACCATTCCACAAAGACCCTGATGAAGTTCTCCTTATTTATCTTGAAGGGCAGTTATGGGACAACTGCTGTAGGCAGTGGTACAGGAGATGAGTGGGTCATTGAACTTGCTTTCTTGCAATATGTTATTCTAGGCATTGATAGTCTAAATAACTGTATAAGTGTAAAAACAGTGTATATACCATGTCATATTTCAAATAAAAATTTTTTCTCCGTGTCACAGTTTGAGAGCAAACTTTTTATCACTTAAGTTTGTGAAGTGTGTATCTCATGAAAATTATGTTAACAGCTCTGTGTTTAGAATCTGAGCCCTATTCCTAGCTGCAGCATTGAAGTAACAGAAGTAGTATTTTGTTGTGTGGAAGGTTAAGAGGAATCCACTTGATAAACTGATCAGTCACAAAAACATGCTAAATAATTCTTCCAGATTTTGCAATATCATATTCGGTGTTGACCCAATACAGATTTTACTGCAACAGTATTTGTTGGCTTCCATCTTCTCTCACAAATTTCTTCCTTTTTATCAAATAAAGAATTCCATTAATTACTAATGAAAGCTAAACTGAAACAATTTGCTCTAACTTTGTCTTCCAGCCTCCCGGTTCTTTGGTTTGAGTGAAGCAGAACGAGATGTGAGTCACTGTCAGACTGGGTTTTGTCATCAGAGATTTGATTGTGTCTTCACAAACCTAATACATGGCTTTGCAGGTTGATTCTTGGTTTGGTCCTTTTGCAATGCTGCATTTTTTCTCTCTACTCCTACTGTAACCATTATTACTTACAGGCTTACATTTTTACTGGGCATCTTTTTTGCCAGAGCATGTGTGTATAGTAATTATTGCTGTGGTTTTACCAAAGGTGTGGCAGTGACTGCCTTAAGAGTTTAATTAAATCATGGATGTGTAGCATAGACTTTACCTTGTACAGTATATAACAACATCTAAACTGTGGAAAGAGTGTGAAATTTTTAAGTTGCCAAGTTGCCCTCCTCTGAAGTTGGTACCATGAGGAATAACCTGGGCACCATTAGGACAGTGGGAAAACTCGCACCATTTGGCATCAACGGGACTAAGATTTATCCCCTGTCATGTGCATGATGCACCAACAATACTGAACACTACTGGGAATTGTAAATAGTTGCTTTTGGTTTGGCTCTTTTTCAAATATCTGTCCCACAAATGCTTTTTTTTCATTGTTATTTTTATGTATGTAGAAGTATGAACAGTCCATAAGCCTGGTACTTTAAAGCATGCAGGTATCTTTTACCCATTACCACAGCCCTTTGAGGTGCGGATCATCTTTGGAGAATGAGGGTACAATGTGCTTCCTATCAGGAAGGACAAGAATTTGATGTCTCCCAGAAGTGGATGTTTCTTTAACCAGTTGTAGAGAGTGTCCATAGATGTCTTTGATCTCCCTAATTTATACTTAGAATTTTCTAATAACTTAACATAAATGTTATTTTCAGCAAATGAAATGGATTTTGTTGTCCATGACCACTTAGAGAAGGAAAAGCAGAAATCTCTAGCTCTCACCTGTAAAACATTATTCTGTATATTGAATTCTCATTAATTGCTTCTATCTATTTTCTCTTTTTAGTCAGTTTCTGCATATCCATCAGCATTTTTTTAACAGCAGATGCCAAAACATCTTCCCAGTCTTCTTCTAAGTTTGTGAACCCCCTCCAATCTTTTTTTATTTCTGGTCCCCAAAACTGGATATTTCAACTGATCTCTTATGAATGCAAGATAAAACAGTACAATTGCTTCCTATTTTATTATATATGATACTCCTGATAATATATTTCCAGAATTAGCTTTGTCTTTTTTGTGATAGCACTACATTGGTGGCATTCATTCGCTTCAATCTACTACTCTTAGTGCATTTTCAGCTTTGTTTCTGCCTCTTATGTCTCTATCTCATATATAGTGTAATTCTATCTTTTTTCATTTTTTACTGTCTGTCCAGTCTGAGAATGTGTTTGCATCTCCCTCCAAATTACAGGTTGCTGAAAATACCAAAAAATCGAATCTCTCTTGCACTAACCAAGTTACTAATAAAAATACTGAAATTAAGCCCTCTACCCTCTGGGAAGGATGCTCAGTTGAATACTGGCTGAGACTTTTTGAGGGCAGGTTTCCCCATTAGCACATTAACTTTGAGGTCATTAGGAGCAGCAGCGTTAAAAGCTTTCTCACATGTTCACTGCCCTCCATAGTTTCTCAACACCTCTCTTGAAGTACGTGTCCAAAGCTAAAGATTTGCAGCTCTAGGTGCAGCTTCACCAGTGCAGAGTAAATGGGATAATAATCTCCCTCATCTTCTGGCCATGCTCTCCTAATCTAGTCCAGCGTGCAGTTTGCCTTGTTTGCAATGAGAGCACACTCTTCCCTTGCTGTCCCTCATTCAGGTTGCCATCCACCAAAGCCCCAGGCCCCTTTCAGCAGCTGTAGTCTGTCACCTCTGGCCAGGCACACATGTGGAGTTATCCTGCCCTGCTGTACAACTTCTTGCTTCTCCTTGCTGAACTCTGGGTCTCCTGTTGTCTCAGTCCTCCAGTTTCTCATGGTCCCTCTGGACTGAAGCTCATATCCCTGTAATTTGGTGTCATTGGAAGATTTGCTGAGGGTTCATTCTGTGTCATCACTGAAGTTCACATGGAAGATCCTGGATAAAACTTGCCCCAGTATCAAAGCCTGGAGTTCTCTACCTGTTACCAACTGTCAGCTAGGCAGTCCTTCAAACTCAGCTGTCCAGCCAGTTTTCAACCCATCTAATAGTCGGTTCTTCTAGCTCATATTTTCTCAGCTTCCAGATGAATATGCTGTGCCCTCTGAAGTCAGGGTGTATTACATCTGCTGCTCTCTTTGTCTGCATACCTTATCATTTTGTCATAAAAGGCCATCAAATTGGTCAGACAGAGATGTCTTCCTCTCTCCAACCCACACATCCTTATCCATCTTCTTCCCTCACTTCATTGTCTGTGGTTATTGTGATATTTTGATTGCAGCCTGTTCTGTCCTCTTTTCCTCTTCACCTAGTTAGAATCAGTAGACCTAGCAAACAAGATTCATACTTCATCATAGAATTTCACTGTGTCAGGTATTTTGAAGTGTCCTTAGCACTGGAGTAAGCTTTACTTTCTGAGCATTAAAATTTTAGTTGCTTTGAGTTAAATTCAGACACCCGCATCGAAGAATGTGATTCCCAGCCACACTGCTAATCTCTGCATATGCTCTTCAGTGCTTGAAAGTCTGCTTTGGTGCATACTCAGACATGTTTCTGTCCTCTTCTGGCAGCTTGTCTCTCTCATACCAAGGCTATCAGAAATGTATTTTCTGTCTAAGGCCCTTGAGGAGATGGGATCAAAATTTGCCTATCAGACTCTGACAGGAGACACGTACAAAGCACAAAAGCCGTGACCTTCTTATTTAAAAATGGGTAGGATAAGAAAGAAGAAATAATGGTTGTGTCCGTGGTGGCATGAGTAACAAGTTCACTGTGAGCTGATGGATCAGGGTCAGAGGGGAAGTCAGAGGGGAAATGTCATGATAGTGGTTGATCAAGGAGAGACTGTGGACAAAGTTTTCTTTACACTGAAAGAAGTACCTCAAATTCTTCCTGACTCTCATGGAGGGTTTTAACCATGCTAGTATCTACTGAGAAGACAGTGTGATGGGTTGCAAGCAATACAGATATCTGGAGTGCATGGAAGTCAATTTTTTGATGCAAGTGCTGAACAAGCTAACTAGGGAAGGTGCTTTGCCAGACTCCTGAATGAAAATGAACTGTCAGTCAATAGAAGCCTTGACTGCAGGAGCTGTCAGAGGCTGGAGTTCACAATCCTGAAGGCAGTGAGGAAGGCAAGGACACAAGACTTCAGCTTGTAGGCAGGACTGATTCCATGTTAGGCTGCCCCTGAATGTAAGGGAGCTCATAAGGGCTAGTCAGACTTCAGTGACAACCTGCACAAAATGCAAAAAAACCATCTGAAGGGCAGAAGAGCAGGCAGGCAGGAGGCCAGCTTGCTGAACAGGAAACTCTTGATTTAACTCAAACACAAAAAGGAACCATACTGGAAATAAATGCAGAAATGAACTATCAAGGAGGAATAGAGAAATACTACCTGCATGTAAGGGCAGAGTGAGGAAGGTCAAAACCTGAAGTCAAAACTGGGGAGGAACCTGGGGCAACCATAAAGTTTTCAACACCTTTATCAGCAGCATAAGATAGACCAGGGAAAATGGGTCTACTATTGAGTGGTGGCCTCTGCTTGCAGAACGTCTATAAGGCCAAGATGTTCAATACTTTCTTTGCCTCAGGCTTTACAGCCAGAGTCTGCTCTCAGGCCCTTGGTCATCCCTAGTGGTTAGAAAACTTGGCCAGGAAGCCAGGAGCAGTGGTCTGTTTGTTCTTAGCTGAAGTAACAACAGCACCCTGCTTGCTAACTAAAACTCTGATACGCTGTCTGTATGCATGTATCTTTGTGGTAGAGACATCCTCCACCTTGATTTAAGTAAGTAGATATTAATTGGGCCAGAGACTGAATCTAGGCCTGAAGCTGACTGTCTAGCTCAGTGATTAGGGCATGAACCTAAGAAAAGAGAGAGCTGGATTTCTGTCTCTGTTCCAGGGACAGCATATACATTTTAGCCTATGGTTTTTTTTCAGATATCACAGTGCTTGTGTCCCTGTGTGGTTCTAGTCCTAGTTTACTAATCTAATCAAGAAATCAGATCCTTGACAGGATTCATGAAACTGGTACCATTGAAGGTACCATTGTACTACCAGGGAAACCTTCATTTACGCTTTTTCTTAACAGCCTGCCACCTCCATAAGCAGCATTTTTGTTTAAAACCTTGAAACAATTCATGTAGTTTTTACTGCTTTTCTAGTTGTAAGTGGAAAATTATATATTTTACTTGTAACTGCTGACAGCTATTTTCCTCCTCCCTCTGTACTCTTCCTTCACCTGTCGGAGTTTCAAAAACAATTGAAGGCAGTTCCTGCTTTTATTAGATATGCCTGGAGACAGACTGTAAGGGTCAGGAGAAGAAAAAAACTATGTGTGAGAGGTTCCTGAGTCCGGCAGCCTGTTCCATCCAGTTCCTCCACCAGTGAGACTGAGCAAGTGTTCCAGATAGGTGCATAAGTACATGTATTTACTTATGTGTGTGTGTGTGTATATATATACACATATTTCCTTGCTGTGCTAAATAAACTGAATGCCAGCCACTCAGTTCCAAACAGTCAGAAAGCAGTGACTTTACCAGCACTCATGTAAACCCAGTACCACGTAAACCAGTGTCATGTAAACATGGACAGCATGATGGGCAAATCCTGTTCCCAGTACTGCATATGCTCTCTCTGTATAGTAGTATGCATATACACACAGTCTGTATAATATATGTCTCTATACATGCATAATACAGACTCGACACATCTGGTCTTAGATGGTCAGCATATCCTGTAGCTGGCCATATATCTCCTGGGCTCCTTGGTTTCTGTCCTCTGTATCTGTGAAGCATGGAGGTTCATGGCCCTACTGTAGTTGCTGATAGTCAGACTTCTTTTCATTAAACACACACCAGAGCAATCCTGTAGCTGGCCCCAGATCCCATTAGCAGTTCAACTTACCTTACCATTAGCCTGAGAATTACCACTTCTTATTGCTCACAGCCATATATACTGTTAGGATGTTAAAGGCAAGGTTTCTCAAAGTCAGAGATTAATGGTAAGAAACTGTCATTGTTTTTTTCAATAGCAGTTGAGTATTAAACTATTGTTCTAAACCACATTTATCTACAGATGTAGCTATGAAATGAACAGCTGGAAGTGTTGGCATGCTTGAGCATCCTATAGAACTAGGAAGGAAACTTCACAGAACATGTGTTTTATTTGTGACTTCACAATATGCTTTATTTCTGATTAAAAATGCAAAGCACTGTATCACTTAGCTGCAGTGACCCACGTGTCTGAACGTGCAGCATCTTTTACTGATCCTTTTGTAAAGGTGGAGGAGGAGCAGCAGCTCCAACTGGGTTAAGCACAGTAGATGGTATAGATAGGAGCTTCTGGCAACCCTGCTGCTCTTGCAGTTGATTAGCTGTTTTCAGTAATTATGCATTTCCATCAGGGGTGCAATGGTTATCACCTCTGGTAATGAGATTACTCCCATTTCATACAAGTGTAATGTTCTGCCGGTTCCCTTTTGGCACTTTACACGTTTCCTTGACTCGCGCTTTCAACGCTTGCCAAGGTTGCTCACCGTATTCTCTCCTATGGACTCACTGAACCATGCAAATGGGTTCCCCAGCATTTGTCAGTCTCATAGTAGCAACCTATAGGCATATCAAGGTAGCCTCACAGCACGTACAGTAAAGAGCTCACTTTACAGTAACCACAGTGAACTGGTTCAGGTTTTTTCATTGCTTTTTGTTTTTCCATGTGGCTGTAGTAGGCTGTCATAGAATGGGAATTACATGGTTTTCACTTGTGTGAGGCATCCCTGTAACCCATGACACAGCATCTTAAAACTCCCAAAATGTGATTTTGCACCACAGCAGGAAAATAGGCACTGTCTTTTCATTACAGTGTTGAAAAACTTGCAAGCTTTGCTGGGATTCCCTAAATGTAGGGTACTCTTTCCACAAAGCACTGTTAAAAATCATGATTGCGAATTGTATGGCAAGCCAGAGAAGTGGATGCTGGTGTCGCATCTCACTTATACAAGTAACTTGTGTATTGTTCTGGTGCTGAGTAATTACACTGGCAATTTCTTAAACAGAAAGAAAGATGTATCAGGATAGGATAAATAAATCACTGAAGATACAAAATCATAATGGACACTTCTGGAGCTAAACAAAGAGGAAAGAGTATGCAGTGAAACATTACACTGAACGGAGCTGCAGATTCCAGGCATTCCTTTTGATGGAGCCTCTGAAGGAAGGATAGAGGCTGTGTACTCCTTTTGAGACAGCTCTACAGGTCACAAATCTGGCCTAAACAAAAGTATCTTTTTCTAAACTACTCCTTTCATTTTCCTCCTCCTCATGTCAGGACTCCAGCAGAGTTTTGTAAGCAGTCTGAGGGTCATCCTGGCAGCATCTACCTCCCTGCCTCTGGGGACCAATTCCAGGTCATAGATCAGAGGGAAGGTATACTTCATAGAGTGCCTTGGCTCAATCGCACCTCCTTTCATAGTTATTTTTTTCCCTTCTAGAGTGTGGCATGAAAAGGGCAACACTTTAGGCTACCAATCAACCACCTCCTTAAAATAAACCTCATCAGCACAGTATCTTTCATGTAGACATCCCATGGAGTAAGCTGCATGGTGCAAAGAAGGGCGTCTGGTTTTCACCCTGTTCTGGAAATCGAGTGAGTACATAAATGTGGATTTTGCCAAGAAATATAAATGCAAGCGCTTGAACGGCAGCCTTGGAGTGCAGTTGCATCCTTGACTCTCCGTGTGGTTCCAGGAGCCATGTGACAAGTTCCTTTAATGCTTTTTCCCATTAAAATTGATCCAAGATCCCAAAAGATAAGCTATGAAATTCCTCTTACGTGTGAAGCTGCCAGATTTCCAAAAGGCAAGGATCCCTTCAGAAGTCCAGAAAGCAATGCTACCTCTGCAGAAAACCTCTCCTGTCACTTCAGAAGAATGTCTTCATCCTGAAGGTGCTGCTAAAACCAAGTGCTTCCAAGCAATTGTATTGAAGGGAAAAGAGATTAAAGGTGCCTTCTTTAGGAACTGGAGGGCCCGAGCCTCCCACGCCAAGAGGAGGCAGAAAGGAGCTGTCAGAAGAAGCCTGCTGCTCAAGAGAACAGTCTCCTCCCTTCCTGCTTTTCTGTGTATCCTTTCTTGCCCACGGCCCTTGTTTTTGACGTGCTAAAATGAGACAGGGTGGTACTCAATCCAGTTGCTTTCTTTGGGCTTTAGAGAGTCAGGCTTTTGGAGGCTGGGCACCAGCTGTGAAGTTAATTGATAAGATCTACATTTCAACAGAATAAGACATATAATTCACTGCTGAAAAGTCAGAAGCCTTATTTCTGAGAAACTGCTACTTAAGAGAAGATTTGACTATACTCTTTAATTCAATCTAATCTACCCAGTCTAATTATATGCTCATTTCTTCTGCAGTTTAGAAGAACAGTAATAATATAAAAAATCATACAGAATTTGGGATCTTTCTCAGCATTGTATGGGGTCACTAAGCTTGGGTCATGTAAGTGCTGTGAAGGCAACACCATGGAGTTTTCATTGAAAGGGTTTGATGAGGGACTTACATTGTTACAGAAGGAACCTAGAAGGCGCTTGGAAAATCTCTGTATTGAACTTGTTACTTCATGTAAAGCAGTAGCTGCAATACCAAAAAAGATTTCCTGGAAAAGTGGGGAGAATATATTTTAATAGCAGTCATATTATTAACCCTTTGAGATTCCAGTGTATTTCGGTGATCTCTAAACACAGCTGTACAGTACAAGTGCCAGTGCTGGCACAAGCAGCATCTGAGAAAGTTCCCCGTTGTGCCAAGACTGTGACATTGCGTTCTGCTGGAGATCTCTTTGGCTCCATTTCATGCATACCTAGCAGATTTAGCAGATTGTGAAAATGAATGTTTTCCATTCTCATGGCTGATTTTTGCATGCATCTGTTCACTCATCTAAACCTCAGTTACATGCTGCTATGAGAATGAAAGGCTATAATTTTTTCCTTGGAAATTGGGATTGTTTCATGCACCACAATTTCTGCTTAAGGATCCTGCACAGAAATTGTGAAACACTTGTCTTGCTAATGTCTTAGAAAAAATCATAGCTATAAGGATGTATTTTTCTCTCCTTCTGCATGCATATCTGAGCTTCATGTTATAGGAATTATGTGCATAAATCAAGAGAAAAGCACTCCCCCTGGAATAGAAAATACCTGTTGGCAGATACCAGAAGATAAATATTTAAACATTGCGTTTGCATATGACATTTATAAACCCACACCGATTATGCCACAAAAGCTATATTGCAATTCACGGTGCTTACTTCACGTACCAGGTTGCAAGTTACTGTGAGTGCACAGAGTTTGCCAAATTGTTTGAATATTGTAGCTGTGCTATACTGCAGGGTTTATGTGGTCATTTATGTGCTGAATATTCCTCTTTTTATTTTAGGGGAAAAAAATGGCCTGGCAATTAACTCCATACAATGAGCTTGAATAGGGTCATGAAAGAACACTGATGTATGTGACACCCCAGAATTACAATGTTTATACTCTCACTTTTTAAAAATTGCATTTCTGGCTTGTTAGCTTTTTATGTTGTAATTTCGCTGTGTTTACCATACTAAATATCCTTTAGTAGTATTTTGTTTCCATGAAGGAAGGGTTTAAATGGCTTAAGCACATTCTCATAAGAAATCTAGGCAAAGACAAAGGCTGAGATTCAGCTTACCCTCAGCCCACCCAACCCTTGCAAAGTTTCTGGTAAATAGCACAAGTCTGTTGTTTTTCACAAAATTATTTGTGCTCTGCAGATTTGTATTCCCTTTGTGGCAGCATTGTACTTTTCTGAGCCGAGTCTCTGTGCCACCAAAATTAACATGCACTGACTAAAAGGTAAAGACAAGGATACAAAGGCAAAAAAGCCATCAGTAGAAGCATTGTGCCCCACAGTAGTCTTAAAACACTTGCTTCTTGTGCATCCAAAGCACCCATTAAACCTTTATATCACTCTTCAGAGACTGTCATTTCTTTTTCCACAGCATAAAGTTTACTGGTTCTTCTCTTTTCTAAGGCACCCTCTTTGCTGAGTAGTCACACAAAAGGAACAGAGCTAAAAAGTGAGTCACATTAGTCATGCTGCGTAAGGTCCAGTGAAGTGGATTTCCAGTTATTGCTAATTTATTCAAGGGTAAATTGTTGCACTGCAAGGGGCTAGCAGTAGGGGTGGGTGCAGAGCCACGCTGGCCCAGCGGGTGCCTGGCGGGGCACATCGTGCAAAGGCTGTCATGGTTGCTGCATCTCCCAGGGGCTGGCTTCAAAATGCACTCAAGCACATTCAGGGGCCGCCCCACATCTCAGAGGAGGAAGAAAGAAAGGTTGGGTTTCACTGGGGCTGTTAATTCTGGAGAAGAGAAGCTGTGTGGAGACCTCATAGCAGCCTTCCAGTATCTGAAGGGGGCTACAAGGATGCTGGAGAGGGACTCTTCGTCAGGAACTGTAGTGATAGGACAAGGGGTAATGGATTTAAACTCAAACAGAGGAAATTCAGGTTAGACATAAGGAATAAGGTCTTTACTGTGAGGGTGGTGAGGCACTGCAATGGGTTGCCCGAAGTGGGGAATGCTCCATCCCTTCTCAATGTTCAAGGCCAGGTTGGACAGAGCCAACTGTTTCATGTGAGCTGCATTTCCCTTCTGGTTTGGAGGTATTTTAAGGAGGGAAAAGAGAGCACCATTACCAAAGGTTACCACATAGCAATGCTGCATGCAGCCTTTGGGGCCCTGAAAGGTCTCAGGATGAGCCTCTGCTGACACATGTGCCCAGCCACAGAGACAGCCAAGAAAGCTTGGCTATCTGCAGCTGTGTGTTTTAACTGCCACTCTGTAGACCAGGTAGCTCGTAGTCAAGCCCTATCTTCCTGCCTTGTGTTCATATACAGTACTGCTCCTTCAGCTTTGCTGTCAGCATGAGTTTCAAACCACTACACATCTGGCACTCTCAGCTCTTTATTATCTTCTCTCCAACATCGGTGACTCCAGTAAGGACATGTAGAAGAATTTGTATTCAATTTTCAAGGCCACATCCTCTGCAAGTTAGTACATATGCTAGCCTTGTTCTGGCAAGGCAGAGTAGGAAATGTCCCCACTCACCTCATGGAGCAGCTATTCAATGCTTTTTTAATGCAACTGGAAAGCTTCTGTGTGTGGTCCTCTTAGCTGACATGGTCAGAGCACTGGAGAAAGACACACTTGCAAGTAATAGATATATGTCCTTATGGCTGAGAACAGCTGGTTTGGTTTTAGTGGCAAGCAGTGTGTTTCTGGCTGAGCAATGTAGCTGACCATGGGAGCCAAGTCAGTCTGGGCCCTTCCCCAAGGGCCACTCTCCGTGCTGTGACTAAAGGGTATTTCCCCGTCAAGCCTGCCAGCCCTTCTCTGCAAAGGAGCTAGCGACTAATTTTTACAAGCTGTGTCTTAGTGAACCTTTGGGGACCTTCTGAAAAGCTGAGGATATTTTCAATGGAGTTTAGACACACTGCTTTAAAAGTCTCATTTAGCTCATCCAAACCTCTAAGTCAGAGACACTGAAAGTGTTGTTCCATACCAATTTCCTCTGCTTGTTGACCATGGTGGTACTCACAGAGCCAGAAAGGCTGTATTTTTCTTCTGGTCTAGGAAGAACTACAGTAAAACAGGTGGGGTTTGGAGCTTTCCAGATTGGAAGTAAATCCTGCTGTCTCTTGCTCTATATATTTAAAATTTACATTCTATTGAATTCAATGGAAAATCAGAACACAACATGTTTCTTCAAGGAACCAAAGTGTCCTTAGACTTTTAAGACTCTGCACACTAGGTAATAAATAGCAACATGAAGAGTAACCAGCCTTATTTTTACCAATTGCTATTAATTTACAAAGCTTTGCAAAATTTTCCTGCGCATTTTTAATCTGTGCGTGGAAAGTACTTGCAGAATTACAGGTGCCCAGGTTCGGGCAGAAGGTTGGAAAGTGTTTACGTTTGTGAAGATTATGTTAAACTGGAATATGACTGTATTCTCCACTTATCTACTATGTCATGCAATGGAAATGTAAGTTTTCTTGCCTTTCTCTTTTTTTTTTTTTTTTTCCATTATAAAATGTAAGAGACGAGAAGCAATTAGAAATGGTGATTTTCTTTTGGCAACTGAAAACTGTTAATAGTCGGAAAGTTATGTTTGCGGCAGAGATCACTAATAAAATTCGCCTCTTCCTGCCAAAATCAGAGAGTCCAATTTTCAATATCTCCCTGGTCTCTCTCTCTGCACGAGCCGTTCGCACCGAACTGGCTGCACTTCTGGCTGGTTTTGCTCAAGCACTCTGTCAAAAAATGTTTTCTGCATCTCTAATTTCATCAAGATATGCTTGACTGCGAGTGTCAGCATCGCCCAGCACTGGTGTTTAGTTCAAATCCTGTAGCTGTGGCAGCTGAACAACTGAAATATCAGTGAGGAACCAGACCACCGAAGTGCCGGGGTTTGCTGGTGTTTGTGCAACTAGATGGGAACCATCCCTCTTGTGTGACTGCCTGCGCTTCAGCAGTGCTCCATTGACCCTACAGCATCCATTTCTTACATTCACATCAGCAAAGGGCTGCGTGTAAAAACTCCGCATTTAATTGTTGTGTCATACAGGTGTGTGCCATGCTTTGAGAAACAAAAAATACCCTTTTTCTTCCCTGATTAGTCATAGTAACATGTTTTTAAAAATCATTTTTAAATATCTGCAATGATAATTATCTCATCTGTGCAATTTGTAAGGTATTTCTTACGCTGAGGTACTGTCAGCAGTGTTCAGGCTTCAGTATGCTAAAGTCATAACATGGGTAGGATGGCAGCGGTTGTAAAGAGCTAAGACTTGAAGAAAATCACTTGAAAGAAATCGGGGGGTCTTCCTGCATTTTAAATATATATTTTTGGATTTGGATTGGGTTTAGGAACATCAGTCATTTTTAGATGAAGCTCTATCATTCATGTTTGATGTGCCCGCTTTCACTGTTGATTGCAATCTACCTTGGACGTAATGATGGTGCTTAGGTTTATTTCCTCCATTGGATATTTTATTGTCCTGCACAGATAGTTTTTCTTGTGCACTGGTATGCCAGGAGAGGCAGATGCCCAAGATATCAAATGATGTTAAGTCCTGTACTTCTAACCACGGTTTCCTCTGGATATGCTGCTGTACAGTGAGAGGGCACAGATTGAGAATGGGCAGCTATGCAGACCCACAGAGATGTGGGGTACAGATGGGCTAGTGTGACCCAGGGTAAAAAACAAGCCACTGAACACAACTCATATTGTGTGTAAATCCAGCCATTGCTGATCTTCCCCTGAATATATTTAGCGAGGGAATTGGGTTTAGTGGGTGATTGTTTTGAATGATGAGCTGTTCATTACATCTGTTTTCCCTGACTGCTGATGTGAAATAATTGACAGATGAAATGTGAGAGGATAATTTCATGTTTCACACCGGTGACTCCATTTTACTTGGTACCCTTCTCACATGATTGGGAAAGACTACTGTCATATGAATCCTTTGCCCAGCTGAATGGTGAATCAGCAGGTCAATGATGAGGTCATAACAAGACCTCCCAAAAAGCAATTTGTTGTTGTTTTGGTTGGGTTAGGTTTTGTGTAGGCTTCTGAATAGGTTTTACGTGGTGCAGCATGCATCTTAACTACTTGTCCCTGGGTTCAGGTTTATTCCTGATTGGTGCTGTCAAAGATTTTAACTCTCTGACAGCAACAATACTCAGTGGCAGTCCCTTTTCTGGCAGGTTTAGCAGAGTCACCTGTGGTTGGATGCAGTCACCAGCCTGTGGTTTCAGTCCAGGGACTATATCTCCTTCTTGAGGCTGAACAATGCTTGCATGAGCTCGTATGATACCTTGTTAGGGAAATCAGGGCACCTGGGCTCTGCCTGCATCAAGAAATCCTAATAAATCATGGGATTTAATCAGAAGGGAAGGGCCAGACACAAGCAAAACACCACCTTTGGTAGGTTTTATCTTGGTAGACAGGCCTGAAACATCCTGAACTGCTTGCTTTGCTTCTCCAATAGCTTCAGATGCCACTGGCTCATAGCAGAGGGCAGCCCCATGTTCTATGAAATCAAATGACTGATTCAAACCATGGCAGGTACTCACAGTGGAAAAGAGACCTTAGTTGCCAGAAACAGTTCTCCAAGCAGCCAACAGCGTTCACTGACACCCAGGAGAGGAGTTTGCAAAGCAATTCAAGGGTGCAGAAAACCTTCCCCCTTCACTACAGATTGGAAATTAGCCTTTGCTTTGTAATCCTAAGGCTACGTGTAGGTTTATCAAATAGAGTTTGTCCCACGTGTGTCCAGTTATGCCGGACACTGAAAAGATAACAGCATTTCCTGATCCTCCTTCATGACAGAAGAGGGTAGGGGGGCTCAGAGCACTGCTGCTAACTTGAGCACCACATTGGCAACAGCATCCTGGCATTCAGAGTGCTAATCCTTTCTGTATTTCTGAGGCGCCTGTCAGTAGGGTTTTCTGATGCACCAGTGCTCTGGGAATAGAGCCGATTTCCAGCTTACAGAGTGCTCCACATGATGCCCCCCTCACAAACTCCTAGCACAAGATGAGTAATTGTTTTGAGCTTCTGCTTCTTATCAATGGTACTATTCTTGTGACCATTCCCAGCCCTGATGCTTGGTCTCCCAGCCAGGAGGTGTGGGAAGCTCAGCGAGGGTGGTCCAGGCTCTGCACGCTATGTGAGAGTGTACCCTGTGTTTCTCAATAACAGTCTCTCCAACCAGCGGATGAGCCCCAGAGGGAGTCCTAGACAGTCCTGCATTGGGCAGAAGAAGTTGGCAGCAACACAGGGCCTCAGGGATGGGGTTTATAGAGCCGGGAAAAAGTCCCCTCCTGTGGTGTGATGTTCCGTGCCAAGGCCATCATCATCCCAGCCAAAGAGGGCTGGATGGGTCTCCCTCAAGAGCTTGTCAACCCCTTTCATTAGGCAGCCGGAGGGGTTGCCACTGAATGATGCACAGCACCTTCCACCCCGCCCGTGCTCCCTGCCAGCCAGGGGAATAAGAGGCTGGGATTAGGAATCAAACTCCTGGTTTTCTGCATGACTGTGCAGGGTGTATTAGAATTAGACACCCCCTCCTATTTTTATAGTAATATTTTCTGTTTGTTTTTTTTCCCAGCATTGGTAGTTTTCTTCTCACCCCCCATCCCCGTTCCCCCTCCCTCTGCCAGCGATGTGGGTACGTGAGGGATTGTTCTCCGCCAAGTGAAGGCCTGGTGTGAGTTTGGGGGTTTTGTCCATCTCATTACAACAAATGCATCACCTGCATGACTCAGTCATTCTTCGGCTGCCTGGGGAGAGAGGCCTTCCAGAGCAGTTGCAACAATAATCCTGTCTCATTACAGCACATGGCACTGCTGCTGTGAAAGTAGGCAAGCTAGTAGATCTCCTTAGAAAATACCAGTCTAGCCGTGCGGAAAAACTACCTGCTATTACTGGGTAGTCAACACTATATTGTGTAGTTCTGTAGATGGGGTAATTTAGAGCTCAGTAATTAAAATGATGAAGTGATGCCAGGACACTGCAATACCCTTTTCCTCTGTCAAATATGTATCACGGAACAAGAAATTGCAAAAATCTCTGTTGATAAGAAAAAAACCATCAAAATAGATTCTGCAGACCATAGGAATACTAAGTATTTGTAAAAAGCAAACGTACAAAGCCCTTGTATTTCTCTGTGTTTGTCTGCTGATCTTTCTCCTGCATTTGGAGAAAGGTGCTCAGACTGGATGCATTCAGCAGGCCATCTTGAAATCACGGCTCAGTTTGCCACCGTTCTGGTCTGTCGTGCTCTTCCAAACCAGAACCCATTCTCTGGAGTTTCCTTCGTGCCTCTGCTTCTTCTGTTGAACATCCACCCTTCAAGTACAAGGGCTGGAATAGGTTTAGGTAAAGCTTTAGTAAATTCCCTCTGTAAGGAAGAGCTGTGAGCTGTCACTGGAGGCTCTTGCTATGAATCTCTCTTCCCATAAATCCATCTAGGACCACTGGGAACCACCCCACCCTATTAGAGCCTTTGTCTTGCTATGGCCACCATCATGGGACAGCATAAAGCTGCTCCCTTCTGTCTGCCCAGCAGCTCCAGCTTCCCTGGCAGCTTTCCCCCTTTCCTGCTCTTGGGGCATGACCAAGGAGCATCCCAGGGCTGTGCAGGGTCCTCTGTAATTGGGGGCTTGTGGATGCAGAGTTCAGCTCGCTCCTGCTCCTGCGCTGGAGCCAGAACGGCACTGCTGTATTTTAGAGGATTCATGGCAAGAACCTCCTCCCGATCAGCAGATGTCCTTGCCAAAGAAGGGTAGTCAAGCTTATGTTTTCTGTAAGAAAGATGTTTCCTGAATGATTAGATTTTTTTTTTCCTCCAACTCTCTGTATTAAAATGTTAAAAAAAGGGAGAAAGTATTACTTTGTGCATATGACTGCAGTTTAAATATAATTAAAGGGAAACTAGTCTTTTTTCTTCAGCTAAAGAGTTGCATTTATACATTTTAATATGAAGATATGCTCAGTAGGGAGCAGGAGTCTATCATTGGCTCCTACTGCAGGCAATACAAACTGCAAATCTAAAAGAAAGGGTTACAGCAGAGAAAGGAGGAAGCGAATTTTAGATGCAGAGAGAGAATACAACTGTTTAGACCATATCTGTAGCTATAAAGCTAGAGATAAAAGGCTTTTTCCGTTATATTTTCTTTTTATTGTTTTTTATAGTGCAGTACAATACAAACATTACAACCTGGCTGACTCCTGCAGAGATGCCAGGCACTAGCATCGTGTCCAAAAATTAGCTTTATACATATGCTAAATTAAAGATTGGCAGCCGCAGCAGCACAAATCCCATATTGGCAGCAGTTTGCAAATCCCACGTTGGCAGTCTTCTCCACATGAAAGAAGAGAGGAAATACAAAGGGCAAAAAGCCCAAGAGTCTTTCTCTAGCAAATAGCAGCGAGTGGAACATAGAAACTATCTGCAGGAAAAAAAATCTCCAAATTACTGAAGGTAAAAGAATACAGCGGAATCTGTGACTAGCTCAAACAAGGGCTCGTTTACACCTCTTGGAGGAGGAACTATTAGCAAGCAAACGTTGTTTTGGTGAGAAGGGTGGGAGTCCAGTGCTGGGCAGAGGAGGGCACTAGCCCTGCGGGGGCTGAACCAAGGGGGATGGGTTCTTCTCCAACACTTGTGTAAAGCTCCATATAAATCTCTTAAATTAGGCTATTGCTAAATATATTGGACCTAAAGCATATAGGTTTATTTGGGTTCCCCTTTAAAAACTCTGTATTTTGATCTCCCTGCAGAAAAAAAAAGAAAGAAAAAATATGAACCAATCAAAATTGCTATTGCTTTTATTTTATTAATCTGGGCACCCATATTTTCATGTTATTTCTGTTTATGACAGTCTTCAGGGTGCATTTCTCAGCAAGAACTAGTTTCTTTTACATGTAGCAGTTCCTTCTAGGTCTGCCCAGTTAGGATGGACTTCTTAGCTCCTTCACCCCATCCACCTACGGTATTTTGGCTGGCACTGGTTCCTTCTTGAGAAGCTACTGCATCTGGTAATTTACCGTGAGCAGTAAATCCTTCCAGTGCTTTGCCTTGCCTGGACTTTAGATGTCATGTATCCTGTTTTCAGGACAGATACCTGGACTTTAACCAAAATATGCAGCAGTAAGTGGCTGTGTGAAGGTAAAAGAAAAGAGCCACAAGCTAAGAGAAATCACCTGATAGTTCCAGTCCTTGTCTGTATCAAAAGGTGTGTCCCAAGGTGGATGTTCAGAGGAGTAGAATTTGGATTTTTCCAAGGCTTTTGGTTTTGTTTAGTCTTTAAGTCCCTATAAGCTGAAGTATTATTATAAGCTGAAGTCACTATAAGCTGAAATACTGACGTGGTGTTTTTGATTTCATGATCTTCCAAACCCAGATCTTTGGTCTAGGAGAAGACATCATATTTTTTAACTTCCCCATAGAGGAATTTGCAGTGAATCAAATTGCAGCAAATAATAGAGCTTAAATTCCTTTCCATCTGCATGCCACCTGTCGGCTTTCACCACTCCAGTAGCCAACTCCTTCCCAAGCCAATGACTCCCAGGCTGGCACTGAAGGATCACTGCTGAGTCAGTGGATGCAGCTCTGGATCAGGCACATCCACTGAGCAGGTATTTTGCCAGAATTGGACATGGCTCTGGTGCACAGCTTTCCCTGCCCCGTTGCGTTTGGCTTGCCCACCCTCTGCAGTATGAGGCGCTGTCCACCGCATCAGATGACATGCCAGAGAAACTCTATGCTGTTTTCAGGATGCCGTTTGCTCTTCAGCAGCTCACAAGATGCAGAAGCACATACCAGGGAACAGCAAAGACCCTACAGGGGGGTAAAGGTCTGTGCTCAGGGTCCCCAGCCTCAAGTTCCATTTACTGTGCTGTCCAGACCATGCACTGGGAGAGGCTGCAGGTGAAACTGGGCTTACAGAGCACTCCAGTGCCTGTCAGCAGGAGGTTCTGCAGCAGCATAGTGAGGGTTCAGCAGCAGAGCAAGAGCTGGAGGATGAGGGGGACCGTGTTCATAGCAGATGAACTCCCTTGCAAAGAGTAAACAAAAACACTACCTTGGCCACCTGGAAGCCGATGATTACTCAGCTTTCCCTGCTACGCTACCAACATTCAGGGCTGCAGAGTGAAAGTCAGGAAAGCTCTTGGCCCTCACTTCTAAGGAGGGGCAAGATCCAAAGGCTGGGTATGAGATTTTGAGGAGGAGAAAGTGTTGTTCCTGTATTATTCATTAGCTAACCTCTAAACTTAAGTCCCTTAAGTTTTCCACTGAAGCCTAGCTGTGCTCCACACTCATGGTGGTTGTCTCTGCCAAGTCTGATTTTGTGCATTCACTCTGTTGAGTCTTCTTTGACCACTGCAGCCCTGGTTTTGTTCCCAGGCTTTCTCTAGAGCCTGTAGGACCAGCTGTGTCCTTGAGTTGTCTGGCTTTGGTTGCGGATGCCAAGATGCTTCAAACAAGAAAAATTATCAAGCGGCACATTCCAAGCAAATCAAAAAGCAGCTTGGTTTCACACAATGCATAGTTAGGCTCTTTTCCCTCTCAGTAGTGTGGAAATGAGCATCAATCCAAAAAGCAACGGAGCATATTCATGAAAGAATCCAATCCGTTTGTGAAAAATTTCAAGACAAAGACACTGCATCCCATTCCAGGAATTCCTGATCCAGTGTAGACAGGGAGGGGGATTTTCTTCATACTGCTAGGAACAGAGAATTACTGACAGCTTCAGTAAGTGATGAATTGATCAAGACCAGCTTCCAAGGTACAAGAGAGTGAGGAGAGGAAGCTTAGATTGACTTCTTGGTGATCACTGCCCACTTGAAGGCACCACACGGATCAGAGGATATGACTTGGATCCATGCTATTCTACGCTGATGAATGTGCATCTTCACTCATGCCAAGCATACCCTTATTCTGTGATTGCATACTGTGCCTGTAGTGCATTAAACCATAAGAGCAGAGATCTGTGCAGGTTTTTCTGGAAAAGCTTGCTGTGCTGGGAATCCCTTTTGTTGTCTCAAGTTCAGGTTTGATTTTTTTGTAAATTCTGATGCATTAGGTGAAGTTCAGAGGATGATCTGTAATTATGTATGGGCTTTGCTACAAAATTCTTGGCTCTCACAAAATCAATACCATGGGATTCATGGCCATTAATCCTAGGGAGGGCAAGCCCCTAAGGAGAGAGGCCTTAGGCACTGCAAAGTTTAGATCCTGTTCCAGGGCAAGGGCTGTTTGGGAGTATGCAAGGTTGAGACAGCTATATATGTGTGTGAGAGAGAACAAAGACGCAAAAAGTTACCTTTTTGCCCAGTGCTTCTCAGCATGCACAGAAAAAATGCAAAACAAAGGGCCTCCAAACATTGCTTTCACACTGAGGGACATGGAAGTCAAGCCAATTTCTGGATATCTTGGGAAACCAATGCTTCAAAGAGGTTCCCCCCAGTCATCTCTTCTCCATCTATGGCATGCTCATTAGTCTCTTCTGGAAAGAGCTGAGTTGTCTTCAGTCAAAGGACTTCTTTCTTCAGGGAACTTCCTTTTGTGTTTGAAGTTGTGTTTGTGTCTTTGTTCAGATGCAGGCAAGCTTCTTGTAATGCTGACCTTGAACTTCTGCCATTGCCCTTGACCATTTCATAGGCTCAAAGCTTTCCCTTGACTGTCTGCTGCTCCAGTATCCCAAAGCATACATAAGGCATGTGCACTCAGCTCTGACACTGATGATTGGCAGCGCTGTGCTACAGGTTGGTGTGGTTGACTTGGATTGCAATTGTAAGCAATTGAGTCAGCTGGCTCTGCACATAAGGGAGGTAACCACATCCAAGGGACAACCAGGTAGCTTTTGGGAGTGGAAAGGGGATAAGAAAGGACTCTGAAGAGTCCATGGTTAAATGAGGGAAGTCCAGTCATTTCTGTGCACCTCTGTAGCCTCTGGCATGGGCTAAATTTACCCTTTCAGAAAGTATGAACAGCTTTCACATAGCAGAGAGACCTTACACTGTGTCAGTGCTTCACATCATGTGTCAAAAGGATTTAAAATTCTTGGGTTAGGTGCTTTAACCGTGAGACACCCTTTCCCTCTGACGACAGCTTTATTTTTTCTAACTTCTTCATAGAACTTACCCAGAATGATAGTGATACCCCTGTTTTACTGCCCTGAAGAACTTACACTTTCAGTGGAGTGTTAGCATGCTTAAATTATTTGTACATGTCTTGCATCTTAATTACAGTTAAGGCAAGCAATACGTATTTCTCTCTTTTCATCTCTATTTTTCTTTGCTCCTTGCTTCTTGTACAAACTTATATCAATTTATGATGGTCTTTCTGATGACAAGGTGCCCAGAATTAGAAGTCAGGGCTGGCAATCCTGTTGTTGCTGGGCTGCTTAGAGATGGAAGCAACATGGTATAGCTCCATTGGCTGTATTTTCACTACTGCACAGTCACGCAGCACATGCCTTTCTCATTTGCCGTCCGTAGTTAGCCACACTGCCACTTCGGCTTTGTCTTTCTCACTGATGGTCTGTGGCTTTGATTTTTGTTTTTATCCTTAGCTCTTTTGTGTTTAGTTTTCATCTTCTTGCACTGCTTTTGATTGATTTTTCACATTAAGGTTGCTAGAACATTTTTATTGGGATTATGTTCACATTTTCTTCAAGATCATCAGTATAGATGCAAATTAGGAAAAAAAGAAAAAAGCCAACAGGAGTACCCTGGACACTTTTCTTAGCTCGATCTGATTATTTTACTGTTTATTTCAGCTTATGATCGTCTTAGCAATTTTTTCCAGCAATGCATCTTTTTCCCTTTGAACACTAATTTTGAGCTGTCCGATCTCAGGGATAAAATATATAAATTGCACTGAAATCACGGGAAAGTCTTAAATAGTAAAATGCTGCTGTAATACATAATTGTTTGAATTGTCCTCCTGACTCCACTGCGTTATTTTCCTTCTATTATATCACAATGGCACAAGCACATTTATCAAAAAGCTGCAATGAGTCAGAATCGTGACCGTCTACTCCTCCCCCATGTCCTGTCAGTTTCTTCATCTCAGATTAGTGTCTGTTGGCTTGGGAAGCAAAGAGGGAGCAGATGGACCACAAAATGAGATTCTGTAACCTTCTTACCCAATAGATCTGCTTTCTGCATGTATTCAGGCATATTTACTTACTGTAGTGACAATTATCAGTTCTATTTCTTTTAAGAAAACCAAACAACTTCAGCTCAGTATGAAAGAGAGCAAACTAAATTGTCTTCTGGCACTGTTACCGTCCATATAATTTTAAATCAATTAAGAGTTATGTGACTGGGTTCTGATCTGCATTATACCTGAATGTGCCCATTAAATCTATAGACATGCTTAGGTATAAGGTACAGACACAGTTATATACAGCTTGTACACTCTAGATAACTTTTTATTTCATAAACACAGGCCAGAAGAGAGCAGTTGTTTATGTCCTGAGATATTTTGTTTGAATATACTATTTGGATGGTGAGGTGATTCTGTGATTCTATGAAGCATCTTTTTACTTGCAAATGAAGGGAGATGGATGCAAAAGTAACCAAATAGTAATAACTTATTTTGAAGCAAATGCATCAAATTCCAAATTCCTTTTTTTCAGAAACTTGCATGTTTCCTATGCCTCATTTGAGATGCAGTCATCCAGAGCACTGGTTGTATTTTAAGTGAGAGTCAATAAATGTAGTTATCTAGTATTTAGTTAAGGTGTAGCTGTGAATGAAAGCATCTCCCTGCTGTAAACCATGCAACTTGTCAGTATAACCATACATGGAGCTCATCCTGAAGATCCACTGTCAGTGTGGTATTCTTCTAGCAGCAAAGATCTATAGTTAGACCTTTCATGTTAGCAAAATGTCATGTTTCTCATCTGGGATATAGGAGCCACCAGGCTCAAAACCACCGAGGTGAATCTCACTTTGCCTGTTGTAGCTCTCTAGGAAGAAGGTGCTTCATCTCAACTTCCCAGCCAACCCTGGGGCTCCTTGCAAATTCGTCCAAGGCACGTGCGTGCCTCCAAAGAACAAAGTATCTCTGTGCTTTCGGCAGCTAGTCTAGGAGAAGGTAAATCTCCCTCCAGATACACCGACGTCACGCTATTAACTGTAAAAACTCTAGGAAAATTGTAAAGCAGACACCCAACTTGTGGATAACTTAGGCTGAATGTAAGGAATCCAAATATATTGTGACAATATATTTGGCCGAATACATTGCGGCAGGCTCTTGTACTTAAAAAAGTGCCTTCACTCTCACACAGGGCAAATGGGACTTGTCCAACAAGTATGCAGCACACATATAGCTGCACACTGGAAACACTATGCATCTTCCTTAGGAGGAGAAAGGAACATGTCTAACCTAGCTATTAGGACCTGGAGTTTTAGGAGGTTTAGGTAATGGGGAAAATAAAACCGAGAGGTAGAGACTTTGTGTACAAGAATTGCCTGGCTCCCTTATGAGCGCGAGTGCATTGCCAAAAGCTGCAGGTGTTCAATCAGACTGCTTTTATTTGAGGTGCATAACATGGATTTTGAAACCACCACATAGGCAACCCGGCTTGAAAATTGACCTTAATTTCTTCTAATTGCAAGTCTTATTCTTCATTATTTTTCTTGTTAGAGACAGGATTTTGAAAGGCGATTCACTAGTGCAGCTATTTTTGACTCATCGCTGACTTTGTCTTACTTCGTGTTATTTAATGGGTTCCAGTGGCCATATGCTGCAGAGAATCCTGGAACAAAGTGAGTAAACTGGGAGGCATTGCTCAGAAGGATAAATTTCACAGTTGGAAACACACTTAATACTAAGCCTTCTAACCAGTTTTTCCAGAAATCGCAAGCTTGATTGCCATGATATCTGAACATGGCATTAGATACTCTAATGAGGAAAATAATTGATATGCTATGGAAATTAGGTCTAATTAGATCTTGTTAAGATAAATATCTCAGTTTAGCTGAAAACTTGAAGAGATACATTTTGCAGTATTCCAGATTATAAATATGACCCTTGTTCTTCACCCCCCCTCCCCCTGCGTCTTGAGTTACTACTGGTAGAAGTGAATGTGAAAAGCCTCCTTATCAGGATTGCTGCAGTCTGTACCCATTTGACATGGAATATGTGGCAAAGATGCTAGATAGTTTAAATCTTATCTAGCTTAAAACCCTTTAATTTTTACATCAGCTTTAGACAAAGATCGTAATTTCAGAACTGTGCAACAGAATGTTTCCTGCCTATTCATTTTCTTAAAGAACCATGTTAATGTTTATATATTTTTAGATACACAGCAAATAATGCTCTTCTGTGGTCTGTTATGCTGGTTTCAGTGACTTTAGAACAACATGTATTCTATATTATATCAATACCATTTAGATGGGGGCAAATATCGAACACAAATGATAATAAAATCAAAGTTCTATTTAAAATTTAAAGGAACAAGAAGAAAAAAAGATCCAGAAGGTAACTGGACTCTGTTAGTATTTCCATGGGGACTTATACCTAGATGTATACCTTGCAAGGTGCTGCCAAGCAATGGACCAAACTTGTCTTCCCCCTTCACTCATGGAGCTACCGTGGAGCTCAAAGCAGGATGAAACCTTGTTGGCAGCTGCACTCTTTCTTCCAGCTTGCACAAAACATGGATCTGGAATCTTTACTCTCCCAGTGGGCTTGAGTTTCCAGCTTGCACACTGACACTCCTTCCAAAGTGCAAAAGAGGAGAATTAACATCCTCCAATCATTTTAGTTTGATATTTTCTCATTTTCACAAAATAAGCTATATAAAGTGAACTCTTTAAAGGTCTGCCTTCAAAATGAATTTTTCAAAGCTCCAGAGCAAACGACCTACAAAGCACAGTATGCATCTTGTAACATTGCAGGCCATTTTAAAAACATAACATGTTAAGGAGCCGATTTCCATTATTTTCTGCAATTCCTTTGCAGTCAGCCTGGCAGAGCTGGCAGCTTTAGCCAGCTGCTCCCATTCCCTGCAGTAACCAGCTTGCTTTCTGGGAGTGGGGTGTATGGAGGGGGGGGGGGACACTCTGCAGAGTGGTAGGGACAACTCCTTTGTGCATCAATGTCACTCGGAGCCCAAAGGCGTAATGATAGCACAGGGGACCAGCCTGTGCCGGGGGATTTGTCCTTGAGGACCACCACCCCAGGAGGCAGGTCCCTGAAAGTGTGAGGGTCTGATGGCAGAAGGCACAAAAGCTACTTCTAGGCAAATGCAGTCCATCTGAAAAACAAAATGATCCATTTGTATGTGTTACTCTTGGCAAGTCTTGAGCAAGGAGAAAGGTGAATGATTTGGTGTTTGCAAGCATGGATCCTGACAGCTTTTCAATGTCTCTGCGTCTTGATAAATACATACCTCTGGCCACTGATATTTTTTCTTACAAAATATGTGCAGGGAAACCCACAGCAACCTGGTGAATAATTTCCCTGGATGAAGCTGTATAATAAGTGAATAAACCAAGATGACTCTTCCTATGACCTTTAATTATTAATAAATTAAATATCCATTTGCATTACTCATTTTCGAGGATTATTGTATTTCTCTTCTTTCAGTCTTGGTCTGTTTGTTCATTACCACTATTCTTCATCTTCCATTTCAGAAAATGCTTACAAGCATTGTGAATATTCCCAACCTCTCTGTGTATAGATGTACATACACAATCACTGGATGAGATACCATATAGACCAGCAGCAGATGTATGTGGATTTCTTCAGTAGGAGTCTATTGCAATGATTTCACTATTTAAGTCACACAGCACCAAGGCAGCAGTTGTTAGTTTGGTATTTTTTTTAATCTGTTTACTCTATCTGTGACAAACCAAATGATTGCAGAAATGAGAAATCAGCCTGCAAACAGTCCAAATTTAAACAAAATCACCCCCACAGTAGACTGTAACAGTGGCAGATGGACAGAGGAAGAAAGTGTATATAGTCATATTTTTTGCCATTATAGTATAGACCCTTTCAGATTGCAGCAAGCAACTTGCCATCTGCAAATCTGAGTCTTTCCTTTTCTGCTGAGGCACTGATTCAAAAATCATGATTTGTGAAGTTTGAGTTAAAGTATTAAGTAGTTTAGCTCTCATTTTAAAGGCACACTGATCTCATGATTTTACTTCAAGCACATGAGAAAGGCATCCTGAAAATTTCCCTCGGAGTTCTCCTGAAGACAAAACCCAAAGCCACTGGCTCACACTTAGGTATGTGGTGAGGTAATGGGTTGCACACTTGAATAGCTCTTTGTCAAATAGTCTCTTATTGCTGTTGTTCTCACAGCTTTTGTTTGGTTTACTCTATGGGGAAATTATTTGCTCTATGCCTGTATGATATGTAGATCACACTGAGAGCCTTCCTTACTGCAGTGATGGGTATTTCATTTTAATGTTTAGCCTCTGAAGAGATCAGAATCTGATCACTGCATAAATGTCATTGATTTTTAAGGGACAGATCTTCATTTAAATGGCCACTGATTTAGCAGGAGTGTCAGTTTTATATGGATTTGCAAGCAAAATCTGGGCACATTTAAAAAAAACCCTGTGTGTCAACCCACCGTTGTGTTCCACAATTTTATCCTAAGTTTGCAAAGTGATGCTGGGGATACAGCAGTCACAAAGCTCAGAGAAACACATGCAAGTTGCAGCCTTCCAGGGTTTCTGATGCTTTCACATCATGGGCAGGGAGTTAATTTAAGGGTCAGGACTCTCACACGGGTTTAACATTTTCTGCTCTGCTGTAGCCTGAGTTTACTCAGGCTCTGTTTACAGCATGGTGTAGCCAGCAGTAACCGAAAAACGCCTGTTTTAGAGATGAAAGCCTATTTTGAATTTGTTTAAGAAGGAGAGGATGCATTTCAATTCCGGCTGTTGCCTTTCAAAATGTCCTGCAGTATGCATTGCATCACGGTATTGCTAATTTTTACCAAATCAGGGTTGCTCCCTGAGAAGCAAAAAGAGGAAAGGTTTCTTTTGTTAATCATACACGCAAGAGCCGTGTACAAAATAAAGTCTTAAATACAGTAATTACAGTAATTTTTGTTAAAATATTTCTACACAATAAACCTGTGGCTTTGAAAACTCCACCAGAAGCAAAAGAAAAACAATCTGTAATGAAAAAACTTGAAATCAGAAGCCACTAATAACACTAAAGGGAGCCCAGAAGCCAAATTAATGTTTCTACAAAGAAATACTTCCCTACACCAGGCAAATTTCTAGTAAGATTCTTACCTGGGTCTTTATACACAGGATTCAGATTTCATTTTGAAGCATGCTTTTTACAAACTGTTTAGTGTTCATATGTCATTACCACTGTTGGGCCAGATTGCACCTGGCATCGATATAAACAAAGCTTTGGCAAGAGTTCTTTCCTTTGGGATGGAGACATCTGATTTTCAAGCTGAAAACATGTCAGTGTTACAAGACACTCCAAATAGCCTGTTTTACCAGTGCAGTAAATTAACCCGCCTGGTGTAGTGTTAAATGCTTTACAAACATAGACTGAAGGTGAGGGAGGGAAACAGCAAAAAACAAACAACAACATTTCAATAACTTGTTTGACTGAGAGCAGCAAAAAAAGTACAAGCACTGCTTGAAGGGAGGGGGAGATCCTTGGGAGAAAGGACAGCAGAAGAAAGCATGATTTTCAGATTTTTGTCCTGTATTCAACCAAGAGAGCCGGTCACAGCATGAGAAGATACAGAAGGAGCAGAATGAGTTATATAGGCGATAGAAAAGGCCATCTTCACTTGAAAAACAGATAGGATAACAGCAAACAGTGACTCTAACTCATCATTGCCTCGTCTACGGGAGGAAGGCTTTTTGAAAGCTATTACATGCAAGAGGTTAGCCTTTAATGCTGCAAACCGCTGGTGGACAAAGTCTACATAGGCAAAACAGAGGATAAAATACTAGGCTATCCCCCTTGCTTCCCCATTGTTCAGGATGAAAAAGCTGAGCTGAACTTCTGGGCACGCAGAATTGGCTGTGTGAAAGCTCTCGTCGCTAGTTCGTGCATTTGTGCTAGTTTGAATGGTCTAGAGGACAATGGGGTTCAACCTGCCTGTGGCTCTACAGCGATCCTGCAATATAGATGTGAAACTAGAATAGCTGGAAAGTAGGTCTACGTGCGTATGGAGTCAAACAACGACCTGTCCTGAGAAACACAGGCAGAAGCAGCGTTCTTAAATATACGCATTCATATACCTGTTAGACTGAAGCCATTCTGCTACTCTTGTCTTGCTATTTTAATTATCCTGATAGCTGTCTATTTACAAACATGCACGTAAGTGGGCTAGAATAATTAATTAATATTCATAAGCACTCATAAAATGTGTCAAAGTTTATGTTAGGGTGGATGACAATTCCCAAGAGGATTACATTTGTGGTAGGTGTAGGTTTATATTAGTAAGATTCAGAATGATTGATTCTTGCTTGGCCAGCAACAGAGGACTTAGCGTCTGTACTGGCAGAGATTATCTCTGGTCAACAGGAAAGGAAAACTGGCCAAGAAACTGACAACAGAATCTGAAGCTGTGAAACCTGGGCAAGAAAAAATAAAGCCAAATAAGCAACAGATGAAAAATTATCTTAAAGCAAAGATCAAATCACTCAGTTGGAAACAAGAATCGTACTGGAAAAGGTGACACCAAGAGCATGAAGGGACGTAGGAATTTAAAATAATAATAATAATAATAATCTGGAGTACTGAATACCAGCAATTGCTTTGTGGGTTTTTTTAATGTACCTTAACATCTTTAAAAAAAAATAAAAATAAATAGACAGTTTTAATATGCTTAAAGATTTCTGGGAAATAACACAGAGGGTTTCTAAGCCTTGTGAATCATTTGAAAAAGCATGCCAGAGGTCTCAGAACATGAGAGTAAGGGGCATACTGGAGAGACCCCAGGGGGGGACTGCAAAGATGATGGAGGGTCTGGAGCAGCTCTCCTGTGCTGAGAGAGCTGGTGCTGTTCAGCCTGGAGAAGAGAAGGCTCGGGGGGATCTCATCAATGTACATAAATACCTAAAGAGAGGGTGCAGAGAGGACACAGCCAGGCCCTGCTCAGTGATGCCCAGTGACAGGGCAGGTAAGGGGAGACAGCCTGAAACACAGGAGATTCCCTCTGAATATCAGGAAACACTTTTTCATTGTGAGGGTGACCAAGCACTGGCACAGGCTGCCCAGAGAGATTGTGGAGTCTACAGCCAAAAGCAGCCTGAATTTGGTGCTTGCAACCAGCTCTGGGTGGCCCTGCTTGAGCAGAGGGGTTGAACCATATGAGCTTCAGAGGTCCCTTCCAACCTCAGACATTCTGTGATTCTGTGACTCTGAAGTCCATTGGGGAAGGTGATAGATTGAATGAGGAACCAGAAAAGAATGAGACTTTGGTAAGATGCATGCTTTACAACAGTTTTCTGGTACTGTTGTACAGCATCCTCAAACATTGGATTAGTCCAGTGGGCTCAAGAGGAACAACCAATTTGTTCCTGCACCTTTGCTGCAGAAGCCTACTGCCTCTAAAGAGGATACTTCCTAGGAAGTTTATTGATGATTGCATGCTAAATGAAAGACTGGGAAAGAAACAGGGAACTTGCTGACAGATAAAGCCAGATGTCACTCTGTAGTTTGACCTCAGGTAGTAAATTAAGTTCTCTAGACGTAGAGCAGAGCCTTGGTGAGCACTTTGAGGACCATCTCAACTAGGAAAGGACCTGAACAACCTGCTGTGTCCAGCAGCATAACTACACACCAGTGAAAGTGCACACTGGTGGGGATAGTGCCTCAGTGCCCAGCTGGAATGAGAAAATGGAACCAGTGACCTTCCGGAGATGGCAGGCACGGTTGTCAGACAGGCACAATGCTTGGTGGCAGGCTGTCAGTGGAGGGAGCAACCACTGCTAAGAATGGGAAGGGGGCATCACCTGAGTGGGGTTAACCTGCGCCTGATACAGGTGATGGGAGTGCGGATTCTGGCTGGGGAAGACACCTCTAAGCATTTTGCGGGAAAAAATGCCTTCTGTTCTCAATATGAAACACATTTTTACCGGGGCAATCAAAAAGTGAAAACAGGCTTAGTAAGTAAAGCACAACAGCTCCCTTAAAAAGTATTTGTTAGGTAAGTTGGACAAGTTTTCATGAATCTCTTTTGGCAGTCCTTAATTCAGATCAAGAAGAAGATTCATATCAAGTCAAAGAGGCAAAAGAATTGCTAGATAGTCCAGGCAGTTACACAACAATGAAGCAAGTTGGGCAAAAATGTGAGAAAAAAAAAGTGAGCAAAAATGACAATTTAATGTGTGTCAAACTTGTGAAAACTGAATTGCATTTTATCACGGTTTTAAAATCAATATAATAAAAACAAAGCATCAGTACTGTACGAATGCAATTATACTGCTGAAAAATCATGATAGTCCATTAAGTTCTTTCACACAGGAAAGTAAATTATACTGCTAGGAGCATTTTGGTGAACAGATGCATGCCAAAGCTTTGCATCAATTTAACGTTATTGGTGGCAACTAAGTTGTAAGCAGTTAAACCAGTACAAAGAGAAGGATCCAGGATGGCCCCAGCATTTACTGTATGTGTTAAGAAATGGTCCAAAGCTGAACCCTTCTTAATAGTCTTTTATTGACATAGCATTTGCCCAAAACACAAGAGAAAACATCTGATAAGCCAGACATAAAGAGTTAGAGCTCAAAGCCTGCAGACTGCTTGAAGTGGGTGAAATCCATATCACATTTGGACTTGGACGGATGTAAGAAGGAGACTACATGTTCAAACCTGGAAAAATGTTACGAAGGGAGCAACCTAAGTAAAGGCAAAAATTGTGTTAGTCAAATAATCAATGATTCAGCAAGGTGCCCTGCTTCCAGATGTCCTGGTCAATTATGCTGAGATAACGTTATGTAAATATATGTGGATATAAAATGGGGACTTGTAGCAATGGTTGTTACAGGATGCAGGCATTTGCTCAAATACTAACTACCTGTACTCTCCTCATTAGCACAAGACAAGTGAAATGATGGGTGGCTGGTTGGCTCTGGAAAGCAATAAAGACAGGTCAAGAAGTTCCTCTTACCATGTTGCCCTTCCTAGCTGCTTATTGTTATCCTTTGCAACCCACTTGTGTGCAGTGATGCAATTGTTTATATGGCCATGCTGTAATGGGTCTGCTGAAATGGTCTGGGGTGAAAAAAATCCTACTCTCCAGCCCAGATATAAAAGGAATCTGAGTTTTTCTAGTGTGATTGCTTTGGTGATCCAGTTTGCATGTTGACACTAGGAACAGTTTTGTTGGAACCGCTTGAATCTTGCAGAAATAATCATACATTGATTTATCTTACCCTTTTATTGGAGAATATGTTCCAACCTTACTTTAAATTTCACAGATATTCCAGAAGCCCCACTAAAGAGCACCTTCTCACTCAGGCTAGCATTTAAATATAAATCATTTCATCAGGAGAAACAAAAAACAGTCAAAGAAAAGCCTAGGGAAAGAAATGTCACAAGTTGCAGTCATTTCTTCCACTGCAATCAGGAATATCTACATGAGAAACTTAAAAAGGTTTTGAAGAAAACCAATAAACAGTTAAGATTTTTTTCTCTATGCGTCTATAAAGAATGTTTTATATTGTACCAGTACAGGACATATATGTAGAAATGTGCAATGTACAACGGTGTACAAATACCATACTACAACATAGGAGTGACACAAGAGCGGTTTGACGTAGAAAATAACCACCTCCTCAGGTCACACTTTCAAACTGGAGAAAAATCTCAGTTCTATTAACACCAATCATAGGTCTAGGCAGGGAGAAATTCACATCGCTGGGTTTGGTTTAAACCACAGAAAATAAGTGAAGTCATTTCTAAAATGGTCCTTACTCCTTGCCATGAACACATGAGTCATGGACTTAATCTAATTTTATGTGAGGGCTCAGCCTCTTCCTCAGCTAGTCACTGCTGATGCAGGGACATCCGGGACATGGCATTCCGGTGCTGTTTCCCCTCTCCTACTTCGGGGATGTGGAGGTGTAAAGAAGGGGATGCTGTTGCTTTTGTGTCTCTGCCCATCCTTCAGGGACTCTGCCAAAAGTGAATAGCTAGTTGTAACAGGCTTCAGCACATCATCAGGTGCACCTGAGAAAATGTTGCCTACAAGAGGTGCTAAAACCTGCACTTGGGGTGGAGTGGGATGTTTGGGTTGCTTGACTCACCCTGGGCATCCATCCAAGTGGGATCTCTATGAGAAGGAAGCCCTTCTGGTTGCAAAAGAAGGATAAAATCCTGTCAAAATCCAGTATAGTGAGGTGGATATTTGTTAAGGTAAGCGCTAGCTGAGAAATATATGTATAAAACAGGTTTGCTTTGTGAGTGTGCAGGAGTTATATCGATTTAGTACGAAGCTTCCTAGATCAGAGATTCCTGCATTGAACATCTCCTAACATTATTCTCCCTTGGAAGTAATTACTTCAATTACAGGCTACTTCTACAATGCTAAGTGCATCAAATCCAAGAAGAGATTGCTGGTGCCCTTGCCTAGTGGGGTGGAGGGGCTCCTGTCCACACTGTATAGGGGCAAACCTCTAAAGCAGACTGACTGCAGTGACAGATACTCAGCACATGAGTCTGGGGATCCCTGTGACACAGAGAAGGGCTTTGATGAACCTACTGTATGGTTGTTTTCATGGGTGGTTTTTCTTCAGTTCCAGCAGCTAAAATATGAGCAGCATGCTATATCAATGTGTGTGTGGGGGGGTTATCCATTAGCTAAGGACATGTGTTGCATGCCCTGGGATATGGCAAAATGGTACCTGTGAGTGTATAAATGCCCCAGCACAGTCCTTGCTGGAGCAGGGTGGAGGCAGCTAAACTTGGCTCAGTCTTGCCCATACACTCCTGTGTGGGTGCAATGCCTGGAGAGATCCATCTCCAAAACAACACCTGGGCCTTGGTTTGCAGGAAATACATTCAGTCCCCCAAAGGAGAGTCTGAATATAAATGAACAGTTGTGTCTTGTGAGTAGCTGGGGCTCAAGACCTTCAGATGAAACTGGGAGCTAAGTTATCTGATGGTATAGATTTCCTAGAGGGTCTATAAACAGGCGTTGACACAAATGATATGTTCCTACAAAGGCACACTGGATTACTTAAGATAATATGTGCTTTAAAAGGCTGCCTGTGCAAGGAAGGGGTTTAAGAAGTCCTCTTTCAGATAGCACAAGAACTCGCTTGGTGGGGGGACTTCCTGGAGTTCCTTGCTTAGCATGAGACACCTGAGTGACCAGTTAGTGTCACAGATCTAAAGCCATTGCATGGAAACACATGCGTCTACATGGTAACACCATGTAATTTAAGATGTAAGTTGAAAATGAAGAGATGGGAGCATTTTTTGCACAAGTACAACTTTACTATGGACATGACCTATAAACACTTGGACTTAGGGAATTCTGTGGGATTTTTATTACAATACAGAATACTAATTTGTTAATTTACTAATGCAGATAAAACATGCTATGGAAACTGAGACAAGAGCTCTTAATCAGTGTTTGCACAATACCAAAACCATGAATGGTTGTTCCAAGTTTACTCTTTGAAAAACCTATTTTAAGACTGTAAATAGATTGGGAAAAATTTCTTCCAGACAGGATGAAGAAAGCCATGGCGCAGCTGACCTGATTTTTCTTAATGCTATCTTCATTCCCAAGGGCTTCTTAGCAGCTTGGGGCAGATACTGGCTCCTTCAGTACAAGCAGTCCTAAGACTCTAGCCAGTTCTTTTCTTTCTGACAAACTTCTATTTACCTTTAGGTTGCCTTTAACTTTCCACAGCATTTAATATTTACCTTGATTGGCTTTAATTATTTTTTTTTTCAAATAATTTATTAAATAATTGAGGCAGTAATCAAACAATGCTCCTGATTGCACCCACTTGCTGATTTTCAAAATATTTGATCCATATCTAACTTAGTCACCACACCTGAAATCAGCTGCTAAACAGGGATTGACAGTTTGCTAAAGCAGATGTATTTTTGACAGGTAGTAATCCATTTCATTGTCAGCATTATCAAAAAGACACATTTATAACAAATAAAAATGGATGCCTAAATGTATACATTTTCCATAATAATTTATTACATCATGCCAAGTAAATATATCTTAAGCTAGACTATTTTAAAATCAAAAATAGGCATAAAATATAGTTAAGCTCATGTGATGCCAGATGAAAGGAATGAATAGCCTTTATTTTTTATTGATACATAAAATTGAGTATTTTGTGATGTTATTTCATCATGCAGCAGTTCGTTTGGACTGTCCAGGAAGACTAATTAGCACTAATGCTTCTAAAGAATTTTCATTTGTGATTCTAATCTGTCACAAAACCAAAAGCATCCTCGGAAAGCCAGGGAAAAAAAGTAAAAAGACGGCATCTTGCAGCCAGCTTAAATTAGTGTTAGCTTGATTTGTCTTAATTGAAAGGTTGTTTACATCTCTTTTGTAAGTGTTTATAAAAATTGGCAGACAGAAGAAGAGCTGCCTACGTACACGAACAAAATTTTCTTTTATTGAAGCTGCTGTCTATAGTGCTGTCATCAAAAAAACCCTTTTGAAATATTTCTGTACACATAGTCTTAAGGTATAAGCCTGTTGCTATGTTTGTCTACACACACACACCCCATGCTGTATTATTTTTGCTACTTAGATAGTTATGCTAACTCCTCATATTACATTTATATTTCTATGTGCCAACTCATTCTAGCACCCTTCTGGCCTCTGTTTAGATTTCTATGAGTTACCTGAAAGTTGGAAAATATCTTGCGCATGCCTTGTAAAAATGTCTTGCTCTTGCACTAATATTCACATCCTCAGATGCAGCTCAGCAGAAGTGTCATGCTTATATAGCTGAGCACCCCAAAACCTTTATGGGTATTCATGAGCCTGGATGCAGGACTGCTAGCTGGCTGGACCTTGGGTTCTTGTTCTCTCGTTCCCTACGTTCACAGCATCTCAAGAAAGGCCATTGCCTGATCGTCACATATGGAAATTGCCCAACTTTGATGATGTTGGATGAACACCACCTAATGTCCTCAGAATCCACATTGCTCATGCTGGTAGAGGGAGGGAGAAGCTTAGTAAACTTACATGGCAGCAAGCAGCCCCCAGCTATTCATAAACAGCTTTAAGAGATCTTGTCCTTTAAAACTACAGGATAAATATTGTTGATAAGCGCACTGATTCTTTCGTAGACCTTAAATGAAACTAATAGGAAAATGGGCAAAGAAATTAAGATTCCTCAGCAGAGTATAATTAAATTGTATCTTATTTCATAATGCTGACCACCAAAGTCTGCTTCCTTTTGGTGTTGATAGAGCATGTACTGCATGTAAGACAATTAGCAGAGCAGGGAGAAAAGCAGCAGATGCTGGAGATGCACAGAGTTAGATGACTCATTATGTCATGAAGAATCTCTTTCAGGAAAGTGAAAAGGCTGGTATGAAAAAAGAAAAGGCTTGAATAAGCCAAATAATTATTAAAGAATTTGAAGATTTTATAAAAGAATAGTGGAAAAATCAGAATTTGCAGTGCTCTAAGATGTGCGTTTGCAAGAACTGCAGAGAAGCACCAACATAAGTGATGGAGACTCTATTGTACCTCCTTCTCCTCACTCCTGCCCCTTCTTTCCTTTAGGATTATGTGGTGGGAATGACATGTTCCCTATTGAACCAAAAGAAAATGTGGCTTAGGACTTCCTAAGTTTCTGAAAACTCCTACATTGATTATCTGGCTGATGAGAAAAGATTTAATAACAGCTTCCTGAAGGCTTTGCAATGTATGCATATTTTACAGCAGGTTTTGAGTCTAATAAGACTAAATAGAAATACGTATTTGCCATTTCAAAGATACCTTCTCAGAAGTACCTGGTGCATGTAAGGTAGAAAGCAGGTCTTGTGAAACAAGAACCTCCTGTTCTCAGCACTGCTCCACAGTTACAGTTCTCTGTTTCCTTGAAAATGTAATTTGTCTTTCTCCGGCCAATCTCATCTGTGGATTTGAACTAAATGAAGTATTATCCTGTATGGTATCACTTCACTGATGGAGAATTAAGCATGTAAAAAATTTCAGGCTTTCCCACTGCAGAAACTAAGTTTTGCCCAAACCCCATTGTGGGTATATGATATATGAGTGTGCTTATACAATATGTTATTTGAGAGATGCATCCATAGGGCATGCACTAAGTGACGACAAGATTCAGCAATGTCAAGTACTGTAAACAAACTACTTTAGGGAGGTAACATTAACACAAAATTGTATGTTTTTACCATGTCAGACCCGTCAAAAAAATAACTGAAATCGTGATGATAGTAATTTATTTTTCCTCTGCCATTTGAAACATGCAAACTTATTATGGCAATGAGGATGATAGGTACTGGTCATCATATATTTACATTTCCATATGAAGAATTATTACTAAATATGTTAACAGGGCGAGATCTATACATAAACGTGGCTTTAAGTATACCCACTATCTTTACATTAAGACCTGAAGGTCTTGAGGAAAACAAAAAGGGGGCAGGGGGGCTAAAACTAGGTTAGATAAAGCAAAACACAGATTTTGTCCCCAAAATCAGGCAGGTCTAGAAATCACAGTGCTGGAGAACTGGCTTGTGGTGTATCAGACCAGTTTGAGAAGAAAGAAGAATATGTAATTTTTCTGTCTGCTGTTGCTGTCCCTAGAATTCTGTTAATCTGACCATGTTTGCTTCGTAATTGCTGTATTAACAGTGTGTCCAGGGTGAGTGGGTGGCTGAGCTTCCAGCTCTATGGCATTCCTTCTGTTTCAAAGCAGAAACGTCTATGTCTTGACATATAACTCGAGGAAGAAAAAGAAGGAAGGGAAAGAAAAGAAGGGAAGAAGGAAAGGTACCAATTCAGCTGGTAGGAGACTATGATACTACTGTTACCAAAGGCACCTATTTAGGTGGGCTTATACTGTGTAGTTTTACAAATAAGCCCGAGGGGCTCCTTCTTCACCGCCACAGCCTTGCCCAAGTCTCGTGCTCTGCCTGCCTGATCCCATCCGACAGTAGAGCTGATACCGCACTAATCCCCACAAGTTTGGGACTAATGAACTAACTGCTGGGCTGCCGCCACGGAGCTTGGTCCCAAACTATACTGTACTTCACACTCGATTTATTCTCCAGATGGCGAGACTACGCAGCCCCGCCGCGAGGGACCACCTCTTCCACTGGAGTGTAAAAGTGGATGGATGTTGTTTTCTTTGCAGATTTGATAATTCAGAGCTAGGAACTCATGAGGATGGTTAACTATTAGGTTTAATGGGTGCAAATCGAGCCATCAATGTGTGTATTCCCATCTTTTATTTCAGTGCCTGTGTTTCTGGGTCAGGGTGGATTTGTTGGCAGTGCTGTGTCACTGAAACCTTTAGCTTCTCCAGGTGGCATAGCTGCGCATGGTAATGAGCATCTTCCAGCATCCTCCTCTGAGTCACACCAAAGGGATGCTGCAGTAGCCACCCTGACCAATGGGTTTTTTTTCCCAGTGGGTTTTCCAGCACGAGTTGCAAATTTATCATATTTTAGTAGTATCTCTGTTTACCATGAAGCTCTCTGTTGTCTTTCTCTCTTGTTCAGTTTAATAAAGAACCCAATCCAGAAAAGACTCAGTGGGGATACCATCATCCCAAGGGTACCTAGGGATGGAATAATTTACTTAATGATCACGTTTATTTCTTTATCAGCTATGCATTCATGACAGTATTACCCAATGTTGTAGTTCTTGGGTGAAGAACAGGGTAAATAATTTTTCCACCTTTCCTTAAAAATTCTGCTTTGACCATTCTTGGCAGGGACTTTATGGAGTGTTTGGAAAGCATGTTTATTCTTGCATCTATAAAGACATTTGTCAACAATTACTATTTATTCTACTGTTAGAAGCTAGTTAGTTACAACGTGTTACGTTATTTACTCTGCTGTTACAAGCTAGGTAGTTTACCTAGCTTAAAAATTTTAGCTTTTGCATGGATCCTTCAATAAGAATAGCATCAACATTTCCCTGCATAATGAGGCAGAAAGGACGCTCCCTTTCCTGCATGTTTTTAGTACATTTAGCCTGAGGTTTCAGTACAATTTTTTATTTACCCATAAAATGTTTTATTGGAAGCCTGCTTGGGGACCTGATACACCCCACTAGCATGAATGGGGTTTTCTCAGTTGTAGGAAGGGTAGGCACTGAGTCAGTACCTTCCCAAGCTTCGACTTTGGCAGCCAGGTCCTCTCAGTTTGTCCCACAATGAAAAACATAGATTGAATCCTGATGTGGGAATTATAGTGACTAGAAGTATTTTATCATGGAAGGGAAACGTTTCCATTCCTGGGGTATTTAGGCAGACAGATCTAAAACATAGAGGTTCTAAAAAACTGCATTAATTTTCAACCCAACAGATGGCATGGGTGTGTTAACGAACATAGCAACATATTTTCTATTAAAATATGGGAAGAAACAACAACCCCCTCCCCATGTTTATTGGTTGGTATAAATTCAGTGAAGTTGTTGGTTATTTTGGGGATATGTACCAGAGGGCTGCACATTTAGTTTGTGTAAATTGATAAAAGCAACAGCCTGTTAATAAGTGCTTTGTATGGAAATATACCTAGAAAGACACGATCTGTCTTTTTTGGGAAGGGAGTTGCAGCCTGAGGAGAAAAATAGCTAATGAGATAGTCTACTGCTCATTATTGTAATCTGGGAAAAAAAAAATCATAAATTAGGCTGTAAGTTTGCTAGAGATGTGCCTTCGGTTGGAATTGGATGCTGCCTTGGTGGGTAATTTGGGGAGATCTTTCTTTTGCAAATTGGATCAGTGTGTGCTGAAACGGTGATAATCTGACTTTAATTAAAAGCATAAATTGTTTTGGAGCATGTTTTTAAGCTACCCTTCTGCATCATATTGAGAAACTTTCAGCCCAGCCCTAGAAACCCATTACCCCTGGTCAGAGAAGGAAAACATAGAGGATTTGTATTACCCGGTATTGGCATCATATGGTTCAGTTTACCTAATTCAGAAGAACCATTTCAGATGGCTGTGCGCTGGAGCTGTCTTCCAGCTGGACGTGTTTGTAGTAAACTGCATGCATCTTTGTGTGGCTTTCCTAATGGCCCCAGTCAGAGTCCATTCACAGCAGTTTGAACATTTTGGGTTGTATTTTCCAGAGATTACCTCTGAATGTGCCCCTTGATCGCAGCACAGGGATGCGTACATGTGCGCCTTGCTCCCGTCTGTCCGATTAACCGGCATATGCTCCCAACCTTTGGAGAAGCACGGCTAGTAGCCCCAAGCTGAAGGCTGTTTGCTTCAGATTTCATTAACTTTCTGCTTCATTATTCCTTCCTTTAACCAGTTAGAGCCATCACTTAACCTTTCTCTAAACTTACCCTAATTATCAGGGGTCCCAGACCTGTAAATCAGTACACTGCAGAGCTGTCTTAAACTGGCCTGGGAGACCCTGTTCTGATCGGACCTGACAACTGTAAGCTACTGTTCCCTCACACTGTTTAACTCAGACCACATTAGGAAACCTCCTTTGCCCCTCTGATCGGCAGAGATTTGCATCCATCTGGTTTAAATCTACTGTCATGTGCTGTCTTGCTGATTGGTATTATCCTGAATATTAACTTTGATTATTTTCCCCCCCCCCTTAAGTTTGCCTGTTCTCTTGAAAAGCCTCCCTATTCAGCAACTGCATATTGTTAGAGTTCTTCCCATACCTCCGTGAGTCAAAAGCTTTAAAGTTTTATTAGCCCCATAAAAACTCTTCACAAATGAAATGACTTTTGATAAGTGTGCATTTTGACAATGCAGATTTGTTAGGGGCTATTGGTGAGTGGAAGGAATTTGGGGTTGAAACTCCAGTTGGCAGGAAGCAGGGAGCCCAGCACCCTCCTTTCCCCCCTCCGTTCTTCTCCAGACCAAGAAATGCATTTCATTTCAGAAAAGCATGCAAGTGTTCTTCATGAAGATCAACTATTAAACAGATTTGTAAATTTACATTCACAAAAACAGCAAATGGCCGTGGGAAACACATGTCTTTGGAGTTTTTATGTTGGAGTTTTTGTTTTGTGCCAATAGGAGAATAGCTGTTTATGTGGTTGAAGAAAAATCTGCAAATTATTTTGGATTTTCACATGTGAATTGTGAACTCTACCATGGGCTTCAGTACACTTTGGATACATGGAGAAAAGGAAGATTTATGTAGCAAAATCAAAGAACTATATGTTCATGTGTGTTTTCTGACATCCAAGCAATATAGAGATGAATTACAAAACTGAATTATTTTATATGAATTTAATGACATGCCATTTTTGTGAGTGCAGACAGTGCAACACATTGTAGTTAGTATAAAGATTTGTGTTTGTAGACATGTTCAGCACTAGTGGACAAAAAAGTATTGTTTTTTACAAGTGCTGGTATGGAAGTACTTACACATAAAACCTGAGCATTTTATTCACCAGTTATAAAGAAACGAGGAAGGTAAAATTGCGAAGTGCTGATGATGAATGCATCAGTAAAAGTCCAAGAGTGACGGAGGTTTTGGGCACACCAGTATATTGTCTGTCTAATTTTCCCCACATCATTTCAAAAAGTTGCCTGCTCAGCGTACTTTTCTGTCAATAGAAAACATGCATTCTTTTTCTTTTCTTGTGCTCTAAACTCATATATATTGTAGAAAGAAGCAAGGCTGACCATTGTGAAAACCCTTGAAAAGTTTGACTTTGGCCATGCTGAAAAGTGTGTTAGGATAAACTCCGTCTCCAGCGGTCTTGCAGAAGAAGATCTAGAGGTGCTTTTGCAGTCCAAGACCCTTCCTTCAAGCATGATGCTGCCAAAGGTTGAAAATGTTGAAGAAATAAGATGGGTGAGTACCAACAACACACTAGTTTTTGACAGAAGCTGTTAGCCAAGTTCAGACAGGCACAGAGATGAATGACTTTTGAGTTATAAGGAAGGCTCCAAATACCGTATGACATTGTTCCTTGGCTAAAGCAATTGGGAAATGCATCCACTTAAAGGTATGATGTGCTGTATAAAAGAACACCTTGCATTTATAAATAAAGCCAGTGGTTTTTCTCCCACAGTCAGTGAAGAACCAATACTGATGTCAGAGTATAATACTAGAAATAGAAGCATGAGTATCTTCTCTAACTGCCCTAACAAGCAAAATGATTGTCTGTCCATGAGTCTTAGTTACATGCATTGTAAGCAGGAGATGGGGGAACCATGTTAGCAACATATGAAAAAATGGGTTGGGGGGAAGGTCACTCCTTGGGGCAACTGGTGGAACAAACAGGAAGCTTTTAACCAGTGTTTTTAATTAGCACAGATATTATTTCCTGAGCAGTTCTCTATTTCTTCCTTTTTAATTGCTGACAGGTGTGTTTGTGTTTCACGACTAACTTTTCAGCCAATAAAAACCTGAAATGTAAATGGTTGGCATGTCAAATTACTTAAGAAAACTTTGAAATAGGCCTAATTATGCCATAATTGTTTTAATTGTCAAGAAAGGGGGACATTTGCTTAGATATACCATTATTGCTCTAACATGCCAGTAAAGGAATAATGCTTAATTATTCACTTCTATATTTTTGTAAACTGCAAGCCAAGCAACTAGCAAGTGTGCAAGCTGTGATGAAAGGCAGGCAGACGTATTAGGATCTATTTTAATCTCAGCATCTAACCATAATCAAACCATTGAGACTGGGTTTGAGCCTATAACTGAGAAAATATGTTGGGTACATGATGAGCCCTGTCCATCCAGTGACATTGCTTCTCCGTCCTCCACTGCTCGTGATGGAAGGCACAACGTCCCCTTCCACCGACATTTAATTAAATTAACCAGGATATACCTCTCAGGGTTTACAGCCATGTAAGTGTTAGAAGTTACTTGTCAGTAATGAATATTCATGCTTCCAAAATGGCAGAGCCCTTGCTGCCACCAAGCAGGTTTTCCAGGGGCTCTTTGTTCCCTCATCCTTTTCTACCTTCCCTCTAACTTTGATTTCCATCATGGACAACAAGCCAGCCCAAACAACTTCTGCCTCATTGCCTACCTTTTGCTTCCCTCTCGCTTTGCCCAACCTTTACACACAAAGAGTGCACTCTGCTTAACACCACTGCCACCTTTTCCAAATCCTCCCAAAATTCACCTCAGCATGATTTTTGAGCTTCCCAGAATCTGTTTATTTCCCCACACACATACCCACTCTCCCCCTGCTTTCATTTTTATTTATGTGCAGCAGAAAACCTGGAGGCTGATGCACAACTAAAAGATGGGCTTACTTGTTTTCTTTTGTGTGAGAATCTCTTGCTTTCCTTTTGTCCCTAGTGTGGGTACTTGTTTGACTGGCATGGCTTATTGGACTATAACAAGCGTAACTCTCCCTCCTTTGTGGCGGGACAATTCTCCCACAAATCCTGACCAGTGTGCATTCTTCCCGACACACTATTGGGTGTGCACTGGAATTGAAAGAATTGCTGAGGCCTTGCTACTTCATCCCCTCCCCAAGCTTTGTGGGGTTTTTCTTCCCTCCGCCTTCTTTTTTTTTTCCCTCCCTTTCTCCCTGAAATGAACACTTTACCAGGCCGGAAACATTTAATCGTCTCCTTTTGACAAAAATAAATTAATTGAAACTTCTCCACTCGTTACCTTTTGTGTTGGTGCTTCTTGCAAATTTTTGAAAGAAAGAGGAAGGGAAATGATATTTAATTAAACTGCTTTTTTTTTTTTTTCATTTACTTTCAAAACAAAAGATAAGAAAAATCCCAGGAGCGTGACTTTTAAAATATTTTCAAATAAAATAAGAGCTCTGCTGCTTTAACTTGCACCTAAAATGTAAACACAGTAGAGCTTTTTACTTGTTTTTTTCCCTTAGAAGATAAAAATCAGATAGGAGTCTTAAGAATATATGCTGATGCCATTATATTACCTCGTTTTCTGCAGTTGCCTGAATTGAGTTTACTGTTTTCTGTCTCTATAGTATCTGCCATGCTGTACACCCACACGTGTGAATTGCATTGATTATTATTTTTATCATTCTTGCACATTTTTGGGTGCAGTTCTCTTCTCCAAAGAAAAGTTACTGAGGCAGCCACGGTGACGATGCAAAGCGGGGATGGGAAGGGCAGCATTCTTCTTCGAAGAAAGCTGTGATTTATTTTGGCCTAATTGTAAAGTTACTGCAAATTGATGGAAAGCTTTTTTTCAAGATCTGGGTGATTAGATTTTCCTTCTTTTGGGGAGGGGTGGTGGGGGGAAGCTAAAAGGGGAAATAACACCTCTAATCCAGCTTCTGGTAAATAGGCTGCCAGCTTTTAAAATGAGTTTCCTTTCTATTAGTCAGAATATTATGCTAAGCCTTAAGCATTAGTTTTTTTATGTTGCCATAGCAGCCTTATTCCTGCAGGGTTGTGACCTGCGATGATTACAGTACAAAGCTTATAGGGTCTTGAAACCCCCTTTGAAGATGAAAAGTCTTTGATGGTTTATATTTATGCAAATCTCTTAGATATGATTTACCCAACTGAGACTGAATGGAGAGATGATTGAAATTCCCTTTCCTTTGATATCCATTAATAGTTGAATATTCCTTAAATTTAAAGTATATGCAGATGTTATTTTTGTCTTTATTTACTAACATATTTTCACCATACCTGGAATATGTTTATCTCCACACAAATTACTCGATCCGGACAGACATAATAGATTTACAATATAGGGCTGAGGGTTTTTTCCCCTCTTTTTTTTTCCTTTTTTTTTTTCCCCCTTTTGAAAGGGGAAAAATCTGTGCAAGAGCTTTTGTATGTTTCCAGATGATAGATTTTGGAATTTGGGCTACCCCACTGGCAGCTCAGAGCTAGCTGTGAACTGGTCTCATGGAAAAAATTGGCAAGCTTTGGTCTTCAAAGAATTAAACTTCCTTTTTAAGGCCTTCCTAGGTAAGCTAAAAAATTATGAAGAAAAGCCTAGTGAACAAAAGGGTAACGGTGCCGTAATGAATAATACGGATGCCACTTAGAAGGCTGGGGAGCGCTTCCAGTGATGGCAGTGCTGGACCTGAAACAAAACCGGACCTCAGGTACAGCAGCGCTTCATTGTTTTCCAGGGCCCGCGGATTTGCATTTCACTAAGCCAGGGTGAGAGGTGCTAAGCCTGGATTTTTTTTCTTGCAAACCAGCCTCCAAACACAGAAATGCATGGGAATGCTGTGGTTTCAAATCACAGGCCTCGTTAAAAGCTGGTTTCAGGTTTTTGATTACAAGTTTTTGGGATAGGGAGGGGTATTGTTACAGGCAGGTGAAAATTTAATGCATTATATATACATGTAGACTGTTCTGGGGTTTGGGTTTTTTTCCTCTCTCTCTGATAGCTCACACTGTCTAATTTTAGTTTTCAGACAAATTCTTACATCACCTAAAAGGCCGAACACTTGTAGAACCAATGAATTTTATCCCCTTTGTGGAAACCGCAGTGGGCTTGCTCAATTTTAAGGTAAGTGGGTCTTGAAGCATTCATATTTTGCCATCTCAGCAAACTAAGATAGGCAAAATATCCCCAGTCTCCCCCTAATTTCATCAAAGAGGTCAAAAAATAGTAAACATATTGTTCAGTCCCCTTAAACATTTGTACATTGAACTCTCATGTTGGTAATGTAAAGACCTTCATAAATTCAAAATGTTTCAGTGACAGAGCAGTTTCAGATAGTCCATGTCAAATAACAAAACCTCTCTACATTACTGTTATTTTTACTACATTACTGTTACTCTTGACTGAACTTCTCCAAAGATTTGGAATACTCACAGTGTTGCAGTGCCCTTAGCTATTTAGTAGCTATCGAATTCGACTTTTATATAGCATTTAACTTTGGAAAAAAGAATTAATTATCATTTCACTTTCTAAAAACTGGCATCTTTATCATAATTTCTACTAATAAGGTTAGACCAAAATTTCATGCTATTGTTTTCTGAGTGTTTAATGTTAAGATTAGAAGTTTACTTAACTTTGGAAATAGGAAATAGCCAAAGAACATGCTCCTTTTTCAGGGTAATTTAAGACCAAATCTTATTTTTAAAGTGTATTTTAATATAAATTACTTCCGAACCTTTACTATCAAGCCCAGGTTTTTCAGAGAGGCAAAGCAGTGTGGTAATGAAACAGAAGGTCTCATGCATGCACCGGCAATTCAGCCTTCCCCTCCCAAGCTCTAAGGGAAAGTTTCGGTCCAGCTGAGGGGACACACATCAGAAGTACCTCCAGAAGTACTGGCAGGCCTCACGGGCAGCCTGCTCGTTTGATACAGCCATTTATCTTGCAGCACATGCTAACGTATCTGGGAACATAATGAAGCAGTAACCAAACAGACATGCTCCTGTCCTGTGTGCATACACAGAATTACATCATATTTTAAACCGGCTGAGGTTTTTCTTCGCCTGCAGTATTTTATAGTGGATTTTTTAATATTGCAGTTCCTGATGTTGGTAGGAGAGCTGCCTTTTAAAATGCTCTGTTAAAGAATAATTTCTTGTCCCACCAGCTGACACAGAAGAACATGCATTAGTAAAGCTGGCAATTACATCTGTCTCTCTCCACGTACCTTAGCCTTAAAAGATATCAGTATACACCAAACATTGATATAAACCAGACGTATTTTGGAAATGCACTTTTTCATATACCAGCTACAGCAGCAAAATTTTTCATGCTTTTATTTTAATACTTTTCTGCAGCACTTGTTGCATTTTTAACTTCCTTAGCTAAATTTAGTTATATGTAGCAGAAGACTTTAAATTGTCAATCCCACAAGGAATCCTTATATCCCATAAGTAGTCTATGACCATTTAAAATTGCTCGTATTATTTTTTTAATAAAAGATATCCTGATCTGTCATTCTGTATTATGTGTCAAACTAATAAAATTCAATACTTTTTGTTTGCTTTTAAGCAATATTTGACAAATATTGTGTTTCATATTGTTATATAAATATCTGCAGTAGGGAACCACAGTAATACCCAGGGTATTATGTCAACCAGAAGATGGGGAATGTGCTGCAAGGTCCTGTATTTACATGGTCTAGGCATACAGGTGCTTAGGGAAAAATAATGTTTTCTCTTTTGCTGAGTCATTTTAAAGCATTGTGCACAGTCGAGCGCCTACAGTGGCTTTGCTATTGAATAGAAGCGATTTTAGCTGAAGGGTTTTGGTAACACCGAGTTGCTGTAATATCCTCTGTGGTAGCTCTGCATCCCGCATTTCTGCAGAAATTAATACTCCGTTCTCATTTGAAGGCTGTCTGTGAAGAAGCACTGAGAAGAGGATCCCAGGTTGGCTTTCATTTGGATGCAGTCGTCTTTGGAGGAGAGGATTTCCGTGCCAGCATAGGTTGTTACCTGTGTGTTTACTAGAAATGTTAACATATTCCATTTGCATTGGAGAAGCCACATGTGATTTATGGCCATCACTTTTTGGACAGCAGTAATGAAAGTAATGACAACATTTGATTCTGCATTTTACATTTGCACTTTTCTCCTTGATTTTTTCAATGCCAAATGTATCACTGACAAATTAAAATGTGGTCCCTGTATGTCACAGGGCACTGACACTTCCTTGTCCTTCTCGCTGTGCAGTACCAAAAATTAATGAAAATAATAATAATTAAAAAAAAAAAAAGACACAAAAAAAATCCCAAATTGTTGAATCACTGAAATTATTTAAAAATATGTTATCCATAAGAAACATGCATATGCTTTTAAGAACTGCATTTAAAGTCCTAAAATTCTGGTGGCTTCTTCATCATGATTTTACAGAAAATTATCAGTCAGGCTTTTGACATAGTGCACAAATATTCTCCTGATAAATTTACTTTCACGAATTTGCTTTAAATATATCCCCTGTCAATACAGCCATGTAGTCAAGTGAAAGCATTATTAGCCTTCCTCAAAAATAAAATATATTGCACAATTTCTTTTATAAGCAGCTGCTTAGCTTCTTACTAATCTGATTCAGTTTAAATGTAAAAGTGCAGAGTTATCAACATTTAAATTAAAAATAAGGACATTCATGTAAAAATTAGCATTGCCTTACTACTGGAAATCTGTGTCTAAATAGTGACACTAAGGAAAGGGATTATTATTGTTATTATTATTAATATTATTATTATTATTTCACATCAGCCTTCACATGTGCATGGTGCTTAGCTGGTGCACATAAAGTCTTGTGAATACTTCCGCTCCTCCTCAGAAGTCATCTACCATTATTTTTTCACCCAAATACTGAAGCTTAAATATTCATTTTAGGACATCAGTTGTGACAAGAATCAGAATCGAGGAAAGTTCAATTCTCAGTGTGAATTTTTTAGACATTTAATTGTATCCAGTATATCAATTTGTATAAAGCTTCTCTTACTCTAATGCTTCTCACTGTACATATAGTAAATAATATAATCAATTAATTACTTCATGCTAGTCACAAAGCGGAAGTCCTTACCAGCTAAAGTTTCCACTGACTTCAGGCTTGTAACTTCTGATTTGGACTAAATCAAAATATGAATTTTATAAGCCAAAGTTTAAAGAGATTATTTTTGGTTTTTGCTGAAGCACCTTTTTTTCTCAGAAGAGTATTATTTTGACAATTTAGCCTCACACCCCCATTTTGCTTTCTAAAATGGTTAAATGAAAACTCAAACTTCCCTTTTTTTATGGAGGAAATATTTAAAACAGAAAGGCCAAAAATACTCATCAGCTTTTCTTTGTTTTGAATTATTTTCATAGGTGCAACAAGCAGTAAGGAAACTCATGATATTCTATATGCCAGGCAAAAAATAGTAGTCACAGCAAAGGCATTTGGCCTTCAAGCAATAGACCTTGTTTACATCGATTTCCGAGATGAAGATGGGCTCCGCAGGCAATCAAGAGAAGCTGCCTCAATGGGATTCACTGGTATGGCTTTCTGATGATGTCTCAAAATAATGCATATCTTCTTCAATTTAAATCTGTTGATACATTTACTGTCACTTAAACAAATAATTTGTTTTCTATTTCAGATCATTTAGTCTAAGTCTTCTATGTTTATTACCACCTTAAAAATTGTGGCTGGAAATTTTGCCTGAAAAGTCACAGGCTGCTTTTTAAAACCACATCCCATGAAGTGTGTGACTGTTTCTGAAGAGAAGTTGGGGTAGGGGGTGTGCAGTGATTTGCCCCATCACGGAGCACGGGGAAGGCAGTACTGTACTCTGCAGTGGCCACTTCATGATTGCTTTATAAAGCATTTGGACCCTTTTCTCTTATTTTTTTTAGACAGCAGCTGTTAAAAGATACTTTTGAGGTGAGGGAGTTGAGAAGCAAATCTCATATACTAATTGCTAGGGGAAAGTTATTTTCTTATTATTTTCTTTGATTTGTTTTTCACCTCCTGGCTCCCCTCCTAGTAAGTGCTGGTGACACCTACGGGTATTGGCAGACAGCAAGAGCAGCACGCTTCTCGCCCCAGAGTCCTGTAATGCAGCCTGCTACCCTCTGACTAGTGTACCAGACCACTCGTACACCCCAGTGGGACAGCGCAGCCACCAAAGCTTGGGGTTTTGCAATAGAAATCAGACATTTGACACATGCATCAAAGAATTCTAGCATATAGGATGAACATTTTACATTATTTGTCTCAGACCGTCAGTCAGGATGTATGTATGGTAATAGTACACCTTTTAGGTTTTTGTTACCAAAAGCATGGGTCCTGGCAATGCCATCTAGCAAACTATATTTTTACAGTTAGTGGTATATGCTAGCTTAATACACCAAGCAGGAAACCAAGTTTCTTTTAAGCAATCTCTGCAAGCCAGTGAAAGAATAGCAATCAATGCTCTTCAGTGCAAACTCTGCCTTACTGTTTGTTGAGCTTCAAAGTCTGCAAAACCAGTTCTTGTTTCAGAGGCAAACCATTTAGCTCCTCACAGCTAGATTATCCACATCCATGTGGACTTCCACCCTTCATTTGTCTGTGATTGAAGTTGGGAAAATAATAGGGCTCCTGAATTGTAGCACCTGCTGACGGTCACCTAATCTTGACCAATATTTCCTATCTTAAGGAAAAGCTTGACTTTTGAAAAAAACGAAACATCTGAACCTCCTGTTGACAGAAGATGGAGTTGCAGATGTCTACCACTTTTCAGAGCACTCTTTCTGAACACTTAATGTGTATTTAAATACTTAAGTTGGGCTGACAATTTAGGAAATTTAAAAATCCTCAGCATAAACAATGTTGATGGTGGTTTGGACTCCACTGACTTTACAGTGGAAGTTGTCTGACATGAGGATAGGGTCCAGACAGGAGACAAATAAAAAAGTCCCATGGAGCAGTTTAGGATGTAAATGGAATTTTCAACTCAGCCATAGAGGTTCCTTGCCTTTACATATGAGTAAAGATCTGTGAAAGGTACAGACTTCATTATGGTGAAGTCACAGCTCTTGCTCTTTGCCTCCTGCCTTTCCACAACTATCATTAACGTATTTCCAAAATCCCGCAAACATCCTGACAACCAGTCCAACCATAATTAGAGAAAGGACAATTCTGACTTTCCTGATCTGGTGGCCAAAAAAAAAATAATAAAAGAAAAAATGTTTAAGTCAAAACAAAACAGCATTTTCCGTATTTTTTGTAAAAATAGAAAAAAACAGAAGTTTGAAGTTGATCCAAAATGTTTTACTTGTTCTTTTGTTTCTTTTGCTTTCAGTTTATCTAATGCTTTTATAATTTTTCTTGTTTGTTTTGATTAAAATAAAATGTCATTTCAAAACTGAAAGCAAAAACTTTTAGTTCCAAAAGCATAAAATGAAACATTTTAATGTTTCCAATTTAATATTAAACACATAAAATTACAAAGGGTCTTAGATTAATCCGTCACCTTGTATAAAACAGACCTCTGCAGAACGTATTTGCCACCAACAGTGCTCTGATACCATGAGAGTAAAATGCTGAAATAGCGTCTTCATAACATGTTTAAAACACGCAATTCTTGTTATTTTTAAATATTTAAGATCTCTTCCTACTTTTTTCTCACAAAGAATCAAAATCACTAAAATCAACAGGACTAAAACACGATGAGTATTGCCAATTGCTCTCTTAGCTGGAGAGCACACATCTATTTGCATACATAGGACCAAATGCACCACCCTCAAAACTAATGCAAATCCAAAATACTCAGCAAAGTTCTATGTCCCAAGATTTCTCCATATTCAGACTTAGACCAATGGAACTTGCCTAATGTAATCAAATAGTCAAGGTGAAACAAGCAAAGAAACTTAACAAAAAATTTACCAGCTATTTAGTTACTATTGTAACCCTTGTTGCTTATTGTAGTCAGTTTTCTTTCCCAGTTATCTTAGAAGCAGCCTGTTTTCCCTTCAGTGAGTGTGTTTACATAAAATAAAATGTTTGCAAATGTAATTTAGCCAGATTAATAGCTCTTTTATATGTATATTTATGTATTTTTTTGCACATATAAAAATACATTTATATATATATATATATAGAGGGAGTCTATGTATATAGACACACATGCATACACACCCAGCAAGATGTTTTACTATACCAGAACCAATGGACTTACTTAGTGTGTTGCCTACATAAATGGTTATCAGTTTTAGGAATATTTATGTAAAAAATTAAGTAAACCTTGCCATAAGCTTCAACAGCTGACTTAATCATTATAGAAAGTCCTGTACTACATGCTGAGAAGCCAGATATAAATACAAAATACTATAGGTTTTCTCTCTTTTTGCAGTCTTTTTAGAAGACTGAAACTACACCATCATACAGTTACCTAAAAGACTTGACAGGTATTGATTTAAAGCACGATATATCAAGTGGTACTGTAAAAAGGATTTCATGGTCATAAATTTTAATGCCTTCCAATTTTGCACTCTCTCAGGAACTTGTCAATAACAACAATTCTGTTTAAAATATTTGCTTCATTCCTGCATGGCATTATGTCTGTTATACAGCTATTTGGATACATAAGGTGTGACAAAAATCAACTAAGTGCTATGAATAAAAAATTACATTATATTCTTTGTAAATTGTGCAGTAGTGTTTTAATAACAGAAAGTATATCCTACTGCTACAGACATCTCTCTCAAAAGCAGATATTTTTAGAGAAATATTTTACACTTTAAAAAATTGTGGATAAATATTTTTAATTTTGTTTTAATTATAGACTGACCTTAAATATAATTTAAAATAGATTCTACATTTTTCCCAGAAAATTAAGATCCTTAGGTTTTTGCAGGAATTATTCCCTTCAGTTTTAGAATGAGCAGTTTAGCTAGGGAGAAATTAGTTGTTTTACAAATAAGTAACATCATAGTATTATTAATGGTGAATTTGATTAAATTGACTAAAAAAACCTTACATTAGACCTAATGTAAAACACATTAGTTAAGAAAATTTGTTTCCATGTAATTTCTTTTAAAAAAATATATTTCTTACTGAGTTTAAAGCTTCTACTTATTTTTCAGCTATTTTTTTAAATAGTTATGACATTAAAATAACAAATTGAGTATTTGGATGCCCATAAGGTCATAAACTACAGGTTGTTTAATAGGAAATAAAATAAAATTGAGCTACTTATGGCTTTTTAGCTGAGAAACATAGCAAAATTACTATTTCTTTGCTCATTAAATTAAGTATGTTATGATGCTGCATCCCCAGGTCTTGTTTGTACTCCAGATTATCACTCAGACCCGCTGCAGCCTGATAAAAGTAATCCCAGGGTTTTCTTCAGTGGTCATTTCATTTTAAATATGTGTATCTCTGTGGTCATATGTGAAACTTCTTCGACCAAGTGATGGGCTGATTCCTAATGTACAGCTGACAGTAAGAACATGGGAGCAGACCCCATTGTGCCAGGAAGCCTCCCTAGGTCCTGATGCTGCAAACTTCTTGTGTGCAAAAATCTCGTTTCTGTGAGAGTCTGCAGCGTGCAGTGGGATGCGTTGGGATGGGTGGCTGTGGGACCCTCCATGTGAAGGAGGCTGCTCACTTGGTGGCAGGTTTGCAGGATCAGGCTCAACCATCTAACTAGTTTTGTTATCTGGCACAGAGTCATTTAGGAAGTTGGGAATTACAGTAGCTTCTCTTTATTGAAACGCTTTGAAACCAAAGTGCAGAAATCACACTGGTCTATGAAATTCCCATAGAAATGAACTAATAATATCAAACGTTACACTTTCAAAACTGTCAAACTAATTAGATCTATATTTGGTTTAAGGTAGCTAAATACAATAACAGATTAAAACCGATTATGTGGCTGTCTATTCACATTTGAAAATCTCTAGTAAAAAAAAAGCAACATCTATTTTTATTTTCTTAATGCATGTTTATACAAGAAAAGATTAAAAAAGGCACTTCATAAAACCTCAGGGTATTGCTGGTAGTTGGTTAATATACCAGTGACTAAATAAATATTGTAATCTGCCTACAACTGCTATTACAACAATTTAAACACTGAGGATTTTATGATGCTAAGCCAATACTGAATTTAGAGCATGATTCTTATGTAACTGGTAACTTTTCAGTCCTTACCATCTTCTTCAGATCTCATTTTCTGAACACATTTTAATACAATTTATTTAAGAGTGTCTGGAGCTGTTATTTATGTAGTTGTATTCAGAGATGCATTATACTTAAGTGTTATTGACTGCACTGAACAAAAAATTGCACCTGAAACAACTAAGAGAAGATGTATGAGCTGAAATGGGGAGGAAGGAGAAAGAATCGTAGGTTCTTTCAAACTATGTTGAATGCAAGTATAGCTCAAGATGATATTTTTATCCTTAAAACAATCTGGCTAAAGGCTATCTGCCTGATGTCCAGTTTAAAAAATTAAAGAAACCAGGTAAAATAATTAGTTAAAGAGCAGGAAAGTCTGCGAGGCATATGAGAGCCTCAAGTGGTTGGAACATTTTGCTTGAACATCTGTTTGTCGATGCATGATTCTGGTGTTATTAATCTTCTTTGTAGGTAAGCAGGTGATTCACCCCAACCAAATTGCTGTTGTCCAGGAACAGTTCTCTCCGAGCCCTGAAAAAATAAAGTGGGCACAAGAACTGATTTCTGCTTTTGAAGAACATCAGCGATTAGGCAAGGTAAAGATTTTGTTAATATACCATAATGGAATCCAAATTTGAATAATATTTAAGATTTAGAAAGATTGGTGATGGCTCTTTGCATTTATCTTATGAAGTATGCTGTAACTGAGAATAGTGCTCCAGAAATCTGTGTCTCGATAGATTATAGCGTGTATCTTTCTTATAAATACATCACTTCCCAATTTACTTACAGATAGACCAGCTATCTTTTTCTTTCCCCTTCCATTTTAACTTTTATTCTTTAATTACACAGCTTTTTGAGTACCTGCATATATCTACAGCATCAGTGAATTAAAACGGCTTCTCCATTATCCCTCAGAATCAGTGTTACTGTCATAGGAAATTATTTGCAATCGAAGGCAGGTAGCCTGACAGACAAGTCAGACTGCTTGTGCAGACATCATTTATGGAAAGAAAGAAACAGATTAGGAAGTGTTGGTTTTCTAAAAAATCTCTGTGTTGATAAGCCTGTTTCACTTTTGGGAGTTTGAGCCTGCAAACGTCCCTAGTAGTGAGTGAATTTACTTTTGAGCAGAACTGCTTGCAGACCGTGCTTCTTAATCATTAAAAATGGGAATGTTTTATGTGCATTTGTACCAATTGCTGGACCTGAAATTTGGATAGAGAAAGCAAATTAACACTAGAATATGATTGTTCCTAATTTAGTGCATCATTGAGTCTCACGTTTCCTGCTCTGTGGGTTTCTGCTATGTAAATATTGCGGTGGTGATGCACAATCTGTCTCCACTTTGTGCCAGTAATACTTAAATTAGGGGTCGCCTGAAGGAAGATTTTATGCTAGTTGCGGCATTGTCAGTTAATTATCTTAAAGGTTATTTGCTATAATCCAGTTTGCCTCTTTTTGAAAGAAAAAAAGTTGCAGCTAAATATGTTTATCTTAGTTGCAGCCAAGCCTGGGCTAGTTAAAAAACAAAATCCCGATGTCAGTGCAGATGAGCGGGAATGGTTCACATGTGCTCGTGTGGCATTCAAGCAAGGGACAAATCTCTTTGGTAGTGAAGTTCATATATAAGGCTGTGCACAGGGTCTCATTTTCTCTGGTGCCATATAAAGGTTTTCTATGCATTTCTTCACTTTCTGGTGGGTAGAAATACATTGGGGTGTATGCCTTCCCTGTTCCCCTGTATTTTTGATACTGCCGATGTTATGCATTAAAAGCACTGAGAAGGTCAAAGCAAAAATGATGCTTTCATCTCAGGGTAAAAGTGTGAGAAGATATTTGCTATTACTCTACCCTTCCCTTTGCTAGCCTATTGCACCCCCTCTCTGGTACCTGAATGTTTCAGATATGCCCATGACTACGGTATTTGGGTACTGTCCTTAGCAGTTATTTCAGTGTCACTGTTAGGATGCTGGGTGCCTGTATCTCTTCGCTGTGTTACCTCGAGTTTGAAATGTAGCTGTCTTCTTGCAAAGAATTTAGGAATAGAAAATGTATGACTGGTTTTGCCCATTATTCCAATTTACAAAGCTTGGCTCTCTTACAAAAGACATAGTTATAATACTGCTTGTGCAAATGTGTAGGCAGATAAGTGCAGGAAGAAAAGTCAAACAACATACACAGCCAAATATTGCTTATTTTCATGATGTGTGTAATACTATTCATTCAGCTGAATTTAGTGTCAGAAACTCAGCTAAGGAATACCCCTGTCATGCAAATAATCGACAAAGAGACTGAACTAAATTTAATTCTACTCCCACTTCACACAATCATGAAGCCAAACACATTAAATATTAAATAATTCTGTATTAGGCAAGCGTTAGTCTTTGGATTTGTTTTGAAGTTATTATTTTACCAATATAATCCTGTTTTTTTGCATATATCAGCCATTTTGGCGGGGGGGGGGGTTGGCTTTGGGAATTTTTTTCATTAATAAAAGCTTCTAAAATAAGGTACAAGCTTCTGTAATGAGCTGCAAGATCTGCTGAGGATCTATGGCTTGGGCTATTTTCTTTTTAACCAACCAGGTTGCATGCCTCATATATTTTTGCATATAGCCATCAATCAACAAAAAAGGACTGGCAGGTTAATACATGAACTTCTGGATCTTGTACCACTGACATGTTGCTGGGCTTCATAATAAAACTGGAAAAACAGTTTTCCATGTAGCACTGCAAACTTCTTAACTGAGTTTGCAATTTGGTATTAAAAGTGTGTCGGTAAGAAGAGCTTGGGCAGCCTGATTACTCAATTTCTTTTCCAAAGCAAACATATCTCACTGAGGGATCCTCTTGCTCCGCATCCTAGCGACATGCTAAAATGTAAGTAATAACTCTTCCCTTACCACCTCCTGACAAATACTCCACACAGCGGCTTTAGTAATCCTCGTGCCCTAATGAAACACCTCTTCTGTTTTCCTTTTACTTTTATTATATTAAAGCATTCGTGTCAGTAAGACTAAAAATATAGCTGTGGTTAATATGGTTGAGGCTTGCATGGGTTTGCCATGTTATTAATCAGAGTTGAAAGCCTGGAAAAAATAAATGTGAGGGATTTGTGCAGCTGTTTGTGTGGTAGATAAGTTACTGGTCTGCAGTCTCTAGGATTATAGTTTGTTTTTAATTGGGTTTAAAGTTTGATGCCCTTACTCAACAATATTTTATATTAAAATACAGTAATAAGCTTTTATAATCTATTCGAGTTTGAGAGCTACAATTACCGTAATGGTCTTTCTTTGAGAGAAGGCTTCATTCTGGAGGCTGAAATGCTTTGACATAGTAGCTCCCAAAAGTGAGTACCAAGGTCAGGAAAAATTAGGATCTTGAATAAGCATTGCTGAATTGGAGATGCTGTGGCGATCTCCAAACAGAAGGGAATTAGAAAGCCAGACAGCTAGCCAAAACTATTTGGGGTTACCTTATAGAGATAGTCCTGTTTGAGGGATTATTTTGTTTTGGCTTCTAGGTTGTTTTGGTTGTAGGGTTGGGGGGTTTCTTAGTATGTCTAATCTGACTGAAAAATAGCATCTCTAGGAAATAAATTGCATCCTTGTATTTTGGACGATTGGAAGACAAATATTGAAAAAGTATATTTTGTATTCTATACAACTGTTTATTAAGGGCTCTTTTGTCTAGAATTTTGAGATCTAAAAAAAGAAAAGCATTTCCATATCATTTCATTATTTTTTCCAGAGGAATAGTATTGCTAGGGGGTTTGATTTTTTAATTTAAAAAATCAGCCTAAAGAAAGCAAGCGTAGCTGTTGGGAAAGTCTAAACATAAGACGAATGTGCGAGTGGGCTCAAAATTAAAAAGCAGGGTAATAAACGTTGTTCTGATAGTGTAAAGGGCAGTTTAAAGAAAAAGTCATTAGATTATTTCAAGGAAAACGTTTGACTTCTATCAGTGAAGATACAATAGTCTTACTGTATAAGTGGCTCCTCCATTTACATTACAAATACACTGGATACAGGAGTATAATTTCTTCTATATATAGTTAGTGTTTATATATGACAAGAAAGTAAGACATTGAAAATGCATTTCTGAGCCCTTGCATTTGTAAATGTATCAGGCACAATATAATTATTGTGATAGGATCTTACTGAATTGTCTGGTCTTTAAATAAAATTCAAACAGAATTCAGAAAATTCAGAAAAGCAGAAGAGTAAAGTAAGAGGTTGCTTGCATGTTTATCTTATGTACTAACTTACAAATGCTTTCAAAGCACCTGCACATTTAACCATGGAATAGCTAAATGCTGCCACCAAAGTTACCAGTCAAGTAAAGATTATTGAGAGTTAAGGTAATTCACATACCCAAGCTGCAAATATGGGTTGGATATTTTAGATCCCATGGGGCAAAATAGGAGCAATATCTGTACATGCCACATATGAATGCACAGAGTGCTTCTAAGAAGATCTTTAGCATATGTTTCTTGCCTTATATTCTGTGCCATTGTATATCATGTTCCCAGTGGCTAAGGAATAATATATATGAACTCCAGTGATCTGACGAACTATACAGTTTGGTTTATGGACCTTTCCAGGATTATGAAAAATCTCAGGAATGCATTTATTTACACAGCATCTACCCAACAAAGGAATGGAAATTTCCAGCAGTGGCTCCCTTACAGTGCTCTTTGTTTAGGAAAAGCTACCCCAAGACACTGTATCTTGGAGACGATGCGCCCTCGTGCTTGGGCCAGATCCAGCTTCCACTGCCACCTGGGGAGGTCTCTCCCCGCTGCCCTCCCTCTTCCTCTGTGCCACAGCCCCCACAAAGGCTCTCCGTGTACAACCCCAGCCACAAGAGATCCATCCCATCCCAATCCAGCCCACGGGTGCTGGGAGGGCAAGACTGTTTTCCACGGGCAGCAGGTCTCTTTGGGCTGCCTCCTGGGCTGGATATACTGGAGCATCCTTCTGGCATGAGGCGGTGTGGGACCCCAGCAACCTGCAGGGATTGTACCATGCTTTTATAGGACGTTATATACCAGGGCTTTACATGGACCTGTGGGTGAGGGAGCAGTCCAGTTCCCTTCTCCCATTGCCCAGGACAGCCTGCAGACAGAGATTCGAGGTGCTACAAACCATCAGCCAGCAGTACAGGGTACGTCTGTACATGCTGGGCTGCAGCACTGTCAGCCCTCGCTCTGAGGATGGGGGGCATTTGCTGTCATTTATGTTAATTAAGCAATGTATATTCCTCATGCTGCAGAGTGGGGGATTCAGGGAGTTGTGATAAATTGCCACCTTTTATGAGCTTCAGCCTTAAAAAGTAGAGGCTCAGGTGCACCTCTCTGCAAAGATGGAGAGGGCTGGTGAAATACAAACAACATAACATGTGGGCCATTAGGTTATTTATCTTTTTAAAAAGTGGCCAAGTGAAATTTTAATGTGAAAACTGATGAATTAATAGAAGCCAAAGGAGTTCATATTGGTACTTTAAAGTTTCTCTGTAGAATTTTAGTATTTGAAAAATACTTTAGAAATGTGGTTTGTGTCACAGTTGGCTTTTCTGTTAGAAAGATCCATCTGGGGGCAAATTTCGAACCTTTACAACAGAGCAGAAGGGGCTGTAATAGCTAATTGCTTGTGCTGTACTGGTTCCTAAGCTGGTGCAATCAGTCCTGAGGGAGTTATGCCAGGTGGGGAAAGGGAGACAGACTTCATCATGCGGGGCTGCAAAAGCTCCTAAGCAGGGCAGAAACTGATACAAAACATTTCTTGCCAACTCCCCCCTTCCACTTCCCAGCAGGCTTTTGGTGGCTCTTAATCTGTTTTCCTCCACTCATTAAAGACCTGTGTCCAAAACTCAGGGGGAGAAGGACTTGGATGGCGCTTTGACATTTCTCACTGGGAGAAGCTTCTCTGTGAGCTGGGAGCAGAAGGATGGATGCTGTGCCCCTCCATAGCCTTTCCACCTGGAAGTAGGTCCTGGAGGAGGCAGCTTCTGACCCAGGGGACGTGGGCCCTGCAGAGGGTATGGGATGGCACCTCTCTGGGTTCCTCCTCAGCCAGGTACAACCTCTTTACCCTTGTGGGCTCACAGAGGTGCATGCAGGGATTGGCTAAGACAGGGTGAATGCCCTTCCTTTTGGAAGGGCCAAGCCGTGCCAGCATGCTCCCAGTGCAGGCAATGCTTTTTCCCCAAGCATGCGGTGGGGAGACCCATTGCTGCAGGCACCTGCCCACTGTCCAGCCAAAACCTGCTCCGCACCAAGCAACCCGTCAAGGCAACTATTCACCTTCCAAATCTCCCTTTAAAAAGCATTAACAAACACTCAAGAGCCTCGTTTCAATTTCCAAAGCAGGATCTAAACAGAGATGTAATGTTCTGACCAGATGGCTCTTTTTAAGGCTTACTGAGGGAATTCAGAAGCCTGTACAGCCAAAATAGCGTTTCAGTTAATTTAAGTAGCAGCGGTCTTGCTGCCTCTTCACTCCTGTCTGTGCTGGCTGGCTTTTTCAGGGACATGGAGAAGCTCTCTGCAAAAGCTCTGTCAGCTGGAATAGAGAATTGCAGTAAAAAATGGCTGTTCAATCCTATTCAGAAAATGAATCTGCAGTTAATAAAAATACAGAATACAAAAATACTGGCAATCCCATCCTTGTTGACAGAACAAGTTTCACTGTTATTACTTTTCTCATCGCTGTTGTGTTCTACAGTGTCAAATGCCTTTTGTGTATCCTGTAGTCATTTACTTCCAGATGAAATTTTCTAGTCTATATTTAACAACTTGCTTCCATGACTATAAGCCTCAAGTTAATTCTAAATGACTTAATTAAGGGCATCTGAGGATACTGAAGTTTCAATATTAGTTACTTTTCATTTTTCCATATAATAACCATGATGCTCACTAGGGGGAAAAAAATGCATGGTTGGATAGGATGTTTGTCCAGGAAGCTGCTTTTGTGCTATAAAATAAAGATTTGCTTGGCAGCAGCAAGTGTGCTCTCTAGGATTCTTCCGTTCCCAATACGTTATGAGACGGGGGATGGAAATCAATGGAGAATATTCCTGATTTCTAGGACTTTCTCCTGTTTCTTTAATTCTTTCCTATTCTAAAGGAGTGTGCAGGAAGGCAACAACCACAGTGAGAAGGAAACAAAAGAAAAAGTAAATATAGCAGTAAAGAAACCCTCATGTCTGCCTTTCATTCAGGGCTCTTATACGGGTTGTTTGCTCAGTGAGAGGTGGTAGAGACTTTGGTGTCATAAAGGAGTTTCTGAAGCTGGACCACGCAGGATCCCTGGGCCCATCGCGGGCAAAATGGCTGTGTCCAGTGATTCAGGCAGCTTGGGGGGCTGTAAAATGGAAAACCAGCTTTTTTGGCTCACATAGCGAGGCAAGACCTTTATCCATGGGCGGGGGATGATAATGTCAGGTGGAGGAGAAGTAAAGGACCTTGTAGGTCCTTGTTCTTCATCTTTCCTGCCCCACTGTGGACTTGAGGGACCACAAAGTCCTTCCTACCTGTTGAGCTTTAGAAAGTCCTTTTTCTGTCAGAGCTCTTGTACTGCTGCTAGGGAGTTATTTGAGTTAAAAATTAATCTCTTTTTCATACGGTTGTTGCTCTTTCATTCTCGACCTTTTGTGTCCTTCCATCCGCTCCTAGAGGTAGAAGCCTGTCTCATACAAACAGGTCTGCTTCTGGCATTACAAACAAATTCATCTTCTGCACTAACTATTTCTACTCTGGTGGAAGTTTACAGTGATAAAAAGAAACAAAAGATAGTGATACTTAATGTTTCCTTCATGGCAACAAAATGGCTTCAGAAACTCCCTTGTATTGATAATTTGCAGAATTCCCTCCCATCCATCCCTTCTTTCAACAGATCACAGAGGCCCACAAGAGCACCTCCTCTTACCAAAAAATACATTTTTTGAAAAGCGTTTTCAGGGCTAATTTGTTTTCCCCAAAGATTTTGTGTATAACTGTCTTTCCTCCCATCATGTTGCTACAGAAAAGTGGCGACTGTCAAAAGGTTCAAAGGAGAAGGTACAGAAATACATACAAAGCTCTGTTCACGCAACTTTCTCTTTATGAAGTCTTTAGTCTGTCATATGTGACTTCATTAGTTATTTGGGCATTTCCTACATACTGCAAAGATGTATAAGAAGGCCACAGTTGTGTGTCAACCTGGTCTGGAGGCGGGACAGGCCTGAGCTGAGAAGATAGTGAGACATTTTCTTGTCATAGCCTGAAAAATGTGCTCAGTTGATGCAGATATCATCGAACATCTCCTAGCAGCTCACTAACCTTTGGAAGAAAGGTGAAATCATGACCCAGCTCTTTGGCTACAACTTGCAGAAGAAAAAAATTAATTAAACCTGCATTCAGGACCATCACATCTGCCAGCTTATTTTCTACTCTTGACTTCCCCAAAAATATGGCTTCAACCTTCTGTTTCAAGAGAAAGTCATTCCTTTGTAGTCAGGATAATCACTCCTCCCCTAGGCACAGACCCAATGCCATTTGCTGTGACAAGGACTCTCTCCTCTTTTGTTCATTACCTGTAAGCAAATCCAAGCGTTCTTTTTAAGCCCCAAAGCAAAGATTTCCAAATTTCCTCTGCAGGGGGTCTCTTAAACAGTGTGTGTTTTCATTAATCCAAGGGGAATTATCTTCCTGAATGCCATGCTTTTTAGGGGGCCCCTTTTCTATCCACCTGCTTCCTTCTCTCCTCAGAAGAGCAAATCTGCCCTTCTTCCAGAACACAACACTCTTATTTGCTTGTAACAGTTAACATTGTGCAGGATTAGAGATAATATTCTCAGACTTAAGCAGATTTTAGTGGGTTTATTCAATATATTTTTGTGGTCTCCAAAAAGTCATAACTAGACCTTTGGGTTTTATAAGTGGGTGAGCCACCAAATTACCCTTAGAAAGAATTGATGTTTCTCAGACAATTCTGGATCAAAGATTTCTTGCATCCTTGAACTTGAAGATGCTTGTCTATACGGGTTCTGCATTTCCCCTTTGGAAGGTACACAAAGTTTGCACTTGCTAGCTGGCATTGCCTGTTTTGCTCATGTCTATTTAGCCTGGCATCTGTTTGTGGGTGCTGGTACAGGTCACAGGGATTAGAAGGAAGTTTTTTACATAATTATTTATTTAGACAATGGCTGTATTCACACACAGCCTCTGGCCTGTATTGTCAGAGCAGTGTGGGAGCTCTGTTTCATTCATGACATCTCCTAATGATGAAGGAGGTGGAGGAGAGCAGGGTGGCTGCCTCACTGGAGCCCCTATGACCGTTTCTCCTAGGTCCTAGATGCACATTCCCACAGGATTGGGACAAGGAAATAACCAGACTGCCATACACACATTGCAGGGATTTGGTTTGCAAATGAAAGTATTGTTGGCTAAACTGTTCAGAGAAGTAACTGAAGAAAACCGGATGTTCATTAGCAGGGCAGTATGTCTAACCCTGTGACAACAGAGTGCCATCTAAAGACCTGTCCTCACTCATGAGTTTGCCTCTCTTCTGAGCGACAGTCGGCTAACTAGTGGCAGAGATTTTTTTGGAAATTCCATAAACAATAGATAATCCTTATCTTAGGCCTATACTTTATTCGACATTCAGTGTCAGGTGCTTTCTTGTCCTTATTGCAGTTTCAGGGTACATGACCTTAGCTTGCTTTTCCTTTTCTCCCACTGGCCCAGGCACTCCATGCCAAAGCCTTACCTACTCAGCAGGATCCCCTTGTACCTCCAAGCCTGCCATCTGAATTTCTAAAGTAAACTGCTTTTGAAAAAGTTGGATGTCTCTACATAGTGGCCCAGGACAGCCTATCCATTGACACACACAACAAATGAAGAGAGCACTATTGGCTACGTTCTTTCATCTGATGCAAGACAATTTATGTTTATCTTTCTATTGTAGACATGCCACAGGCTTAATGTAATCTTTATAAATCTATTTTTATGAAAATCCTGGCCACTGTCACATGGGAGTTAAAAGTTGCTGGCTACGTATATGATGAGATCTCATAGAACATCATAGGGCATCAAATCAAAGGTTTATTAACAACAGCTTACCAATGATTGAGGAAATTGATAACGACAGCATTGGTTCCCAAAACAGAGCACAGAGTTCTCACAACCAGTGCTCATGTTTGGAATCCCATCTACCATCAAACAAGAAGCAGGTAGGTTTTTTGGAATTTACAGGACTTAACTGGTACTTCAAAATGCATACGCTTGCTACACCTTAGGAAAGCAAATCCTCTCATTCAGACCAAAGCAGGTGATTAATAGATTTCAGCGGTCTAAGAACTGAGGGTCTTCAGTACCCCTCTTAGAGGGTTCATTGCAGACAATCATATGGATGCAGACAGAGGCGCAGATAGAGGCGCAGATAACCACAGATGGAGCAAATGTCGAGGAAAAAGCCACAAGCATTCCCAGATGCAAGAATACATCTAATTCTTCCATCTTGTCAGCCCAAGGGGACTAGCTCATCTGATCACTGTCCCACATGTCCCAGAACAATTATTATTTTACTTTAATTAACTCATGTGCTTTAATCCACATCTCAGAGAGAATTGTGTCACATAACTATGAGGTGCCTAAACATTCCATATCATGATAGCTTGTTTCTCTTGTTAAGCCAGTGGTACATAAGGAGACAAAAGCTGATGGGAGTAAAACCACACATAACATTGTATATTATATAAAAGGGTTTCAGGACAGATGAAGAAGTGTGAAACTTTACTTTCCCTGATCTTCTGGGAAAACATAAAGGACGCCTCAGCCGTGATCCCGTCCATCCCCGGTTGTAGTTAAAATGAATACAAGTTTACCACACATAAGAAACACTAGCAAGAGAATTGGCTGTATCATTTCTTCCCCTTTCCTGGTTCCACCAGAACCTACTGATCCCCAGATGGCACAGAAATCATGGACGCTGAATCCCATCCATTTAACTTCTAAAAAGGTAAAATAATATTTGCCAGGAAAAAAAAAAAAAAGTATATATATATATGTATGTGTGTATATATACATATATATATATATATACTCTGTTTATGAGATGATCAAATAGATTTACCAAGCTCATAACTATTCCCAAAAGTTTCACAGATCAAATGTTCCTGGATGCTGCTACACACATACACACACAAAAAGAGGAGGTCTTCATGTTCCTGGGAACGCTGCATTAGCATGTTGATATTTCAGCCATGGCAAATAACAGACCAACACTTAGACTTTTGCTGCAGCTGATACATGTAATTTTTTATGGGTAAAGAAAATCTGTACGGGTAATATATAGAGATGACAAAAGCCATGTTCAAGATCAATGGCAACACATGGCCAGTGTTCTAAGTTGTCAAAGAGCCCTCAATTACATGTTGAACTTGATTAAGTCTGCGTTGGTTTTGGTAGTGTCTGCATTCAGCCAAAAGGAGGTTCATAAGGTACAAGCATAAACTCTGCCAAACTGACGTGTTACAAAGTTTATTTCTGTACCTCTTTGGTCTCTCCACACCCACCTGGAAATTTGCTACATCAGTTATTCTTACTGCACAACTCCATTTGTCCTCTTTTTCATAAGCCTATGTCTTCAGCTCCTGGCCTGTGAAAATTACTGTTTTCTATCAACTCTGCCTTATAGTATCTCCTGACTGTAGGCTAGCTTTGTCTCTCAGTCAGGGCTGATCATGCTCAATTTTGTTTTTTTCCATTGCTGTAATTTTTTTCCATTCCCATATGAAAAAAAAAAAAATAATAATAATAAAATAAAATAAAATAAAATAAAAACACCAAACCCCACAAAAAAAAAAAAAAGACCCTAGCAGTTTCTATAATTTTAATTCCCTTCCAGCTGTTTCCTGTATTTGCCAAAATCCTTCTCAGTTTCATTCTCAAAGCACTTTAAGATATATTGAAATTCAAAGTAGAGCTGTTAAGACTTTACTCAGCATGGCCTGCATCTTGCGTAAATAGCTGTTATGTTTTTTAAAATGTTACTACTCTTTTAACAGAATATTAAATGTCATTGTGGATTTATCGTGTTCACCTACTACATGGTTCCTGGGGGATGCATCAAATTGCACAGTACCGGTCCTGCACCATTCAGCCTGGAGAAGGTGGTCTGATACAAGAGATGGAGATGGGGAAATAATTACTTGATGAGCTTTGTGGGCAGCTTCAATAACCAGGCAGCGAGAACAAAAGCTGGATGGGTCTATGTTCTTCTTGTTGCTCTGCTCTCACATTGCTTTCCAAAAGGAAGCACCTTCGAGTCATTCCTCACTTGTCAGTCAACTGGGAAGGACTCTTAGCTTGTCTGCATGATGACTCAAATGCGAAATGCTGCCTGTTCACTTCCTTGGTTGACATTCTTCCTTTCTTTGACAGCAGCATACAGCAGTCAGGCTGAGGGAAGCCAAAGGTTTTGCAAATACAAGCCCCTCTGTTCTGTAAGTGCCACAGTTGTCCCCCATTCCCCCACTTCTCATTCCAGCTGTGTTATTGCACCCTTGCATCATCTCCCAAAGGCTGCACCCATTAGCTGCAGTTCTGCCTTCTGGCTGCTGCTTCCCCCAGTAGCTCCTCCATCAGCCTTTACCTGGAAGGCCTGTCTCTTCCCAGGGCAGGTCTGACTCACTTGACTCACCTAGAGCTGGGGCCCTTTAACAGGTTTCTGAAAAGTCTCCCTCTGAATGATTTATACGGTTACATGGCAAGTGAGAACCATAGTCACCAAAAGCAATGGATGCAAACCCCGGCCTCGCACCACACGCCCGCCATCGCTCCCATTCACACTGCAGTCATCCTTAGGAATAGAGCCCCAGATGCACAGCTGAACTACTGGAAGTCTTAAGCACAGGCTGGAAGCATGAGATTATTGAGAAAATCAGCCAAAAAAGAAAATTTAGGTCTATGACTAAATTAATCCCCAGATTAATGCTATCAAAGCAAACGGTGTTTATAGAAAGTCCCGTTTTCTTTATATTCATGTGAGAAAAAAATCAAAAGAATGTTAAAAGCAAATTTCAGCTAGCAGAATTCAAAAAAAAGAGCATGGGGACAAAGCTATAATTACTGGTATTTCCTATCTGTTGAAACTTGTGGGTGGAAAGAGAAGCGGTGAATGAAGTATATTCAATGGCATTAAAATCCATTTCTTTTTCTGGACTTTAGCTCAATGCTGAAAATTAGCAGGGAGAAAATAAGCCTCAGAGTGAACAGGCAGAGAAGCCAACATCTTCGTGTTACTCTTTGGTGTTAGGAAACAAAAAAGCATTTTTTCCTTCAAGAATTCAAATTCCTAGCAACCCAAACTACAGGTGCATGCTGACAAGAGAACATATGACAGATCTCAAGTGGTTCAGTGTTTGTATGTCCACACACACACTAACACATAGTACTATTATTCTGGTTTTCTTTCTGAACATGTAATTTTAATGAAGGGGGGACAGGCATACTGCTTAATTAACTCCTCTTTCTAAAAAGACATTCTGACCCAGATTCATCATGCTCCAATTTAGGCACCTGCAGAGGTACCTGACTTTGGAGCATCCTTTATACAGTCAGTAGGAGAGATAAGACCCTCCTGATCATGATTCAGACCACCAGCAATGAGAATTGCCATTGCTCAGCACCCAGCTCCTTCTGCAAACTATTACAGGTACTTATAACTGTGCTCCTAAATCAGCCATTTCACAGTCCTAGGAAGGATAATTCTAGACCTTAAGGTATCTCTGCTATCACTGTCGTCCCACATGCAAATTTCTCTTTTAAGCAATAGCTATTATTTGACTGAAAGCTTGTAGAAAAATAGGCACAATTAAAACATGCTTTTCTTACAGTGAAAAAAATGTAACTTTGCTTTTTGAGATCACTGCATAGACCTGAATTAGCCTGAAGAAGTCCCATTTCATAAAATGTTTACTTATTTACCAATTTATTTTCACAATAACTAATGAATTGCATAGCTTGTGGCTGCATTTTCTTTAAAGGTTTAAAAGTATAAGTGAAAATGGATGGGATGTAGCTAAGATAAAATGTGGTGTATTATTATGAATAGTAATACTTGCATTAATGTTGTTGTTGGGTAATAATGTAGGGTTGATTGGTTGCTCCGTAAACAAGAAATTTGACTTGAAGCATCTACCCTTGAGTGTCTGCCAGTCCATTATTCTCCAAACCCACCTAAAATAGTGTGAGCTATTGTAGGAAATCCTACTTTGAATAAAACAATAGTTTTAACTATCAGGTTTTTAATGGCTTTTAGACAGCCTGTTCTTACATGCAACAATATTGATTTGTGTTGGAGTACTGTTTAAGGTGGATTTTTGTCTTAACTGTTCTAGAATGTGATTCAGTATTTAATTACTACTGCTTCAGTCAAGCAAGGTATGTCACTGGAGCAACACATTTCCTAAACATTTTTGTAAATTTGGGTTATATTTTCACTTTACTCACTGGACTCCTGTAATGGTTATTGAGCCTTAAATGAAAACGAGTAAACAAGAAATGTCTTGTTCTCCTCTGCATTTCTCTTGCGATGCATGCACAGTCACACACGCCACTATCGCTCTTACCCTGTTCTTGGTTAGCCTTGCTCACTGTCAAATCTAAGGCCAGCCTGTGATCCTCTATCGATTGCAGCAGGACATTAAAAGGGTGCACAGTGCTTCACAGAGACACCCTCTGCAGCGCTGAGGCCAGGCTTTCAATTCTGAATTCTTCAGGGAAAGGATTGCTTATTTGTATATGGGGATTTTGTCCAGAATGTGTCAAAGTACTGTCAGAATTACAAATAAGATGTTGGGATTTTATTTTTTGCCTACTGAACTTTGGCATGTCTTGATGCAAAGCATTTTAATCTTCAGAATCCTGCCTCAGCAACATATGTGTGGATTAAAGCATCCAAAGGAGCGAGTCAGGTTCAGCCCTATTTAGAACATGTGTCTTCTGTTTAAGATTTAGCTATGATTCATAGTTAATTATTTTAAACTTTTCACTGTGGTACTAACACAAAATCCCCGGAAATACCAAGTGATTTTTGAAACCTGCCCTGACTCTCAGATAGCCACCACTAAGCCACACTGGCTAGTTTTGCATCCACTTGAGGAGATGATACCCTATGTGCGGTGCTCAGGTGCTTTACCTTGGCTCCAGAGCAGATTTGGGCAATATTATCACACCAGCCACTTAAATTTGTCCAGCTTTCATCCCAGCCCCTGTCTCTAAGCACAAGCCCAGCTCGTCTTAAGCACTGGAGACCTGATGGAGACTCAGCCTATCCCCAAGTCAGGAAATCTTCCTTCCACCTCCCAGAAGCACAGCACCAGCACTGGAGGGTGATCGTGCTAGATGTGGGGAGCAGAGCTAAGCCCCAGGCACGAAGTCTGCCAGCCCCTCAGCTGGCATGCCCGGCCTCACTGCTCTTGCCTCTTGATGTCTGCCAGCTAGGGAGGCCAAAACAAGCAGGCTGCACACTGAGCTTCTCTTTCTCCCTCTTTTTCCTCCTCTGTGGAGCACTCAGTGCCCACCGCATTTCTTTAAATGCATTTGGCCTGTCTCGGTTAGTTTGTCGTGTAAAACTTGTCCAGGATTCCTGTGGGAGCTGATGTGTCTTGGTGAATGAATGTGGTTTTAAAGAAAAAGACGAGCCACCTACAATTTCCAGAGGTCCTCTCAGGAAGTTTACATTCTCTCTTTTCCAGGGAGCGTTTACTTTCCACGGAAGCATGATCGACATGCCATTACTGAAGCAGGCACAGAACATTGTTACGCTTGCCACAGCCATCAAGAAAAAATGAGCTGGTAAATGAAGCTCTCGCCATGGGGCCCCAGTAGCTGTTTTAAAGGACGAATATAATACTTAGGGGGGTAAAAAAAATTAAAGATGTCAAGCTTAAGCAGAAATTCATTTCCATTTTGCAGATATGTCAGAGTCTGCTTGCCAGAATTGCTAATTGCTAAAACTATTCCCAACTCAAACCACTGCTCACTTCTGCACAGCCCATGTTCTACTCATAACCTGCAAGGAAGTTACATGACCAACTGTATGACATCATGATAATTACTACAAGTATGGGACAATGTCTTCACTGAAGGAGAAAGGCAAAACATAAGCTATGAGCTCTGTTAAAAAAAGCAGATGAAAACCAGATCAATCACTTCTATTTGTATCTACAATTCTTCCTGCTCCAGTGCAGAACTCCTGGCAGAAAGGGCAAAGCCTTGAATAATTACGCACCAGTTGAAATAATCGAGACGAAAATCATTACCCTGTGCAGGCTTCACATCCCTTCCCTTCCCTCTCCTCCCCCCTTCTGTAAATGTTCAACACCCATTAAAAATACTGCTCCGACAACACGGGACTCTTGACTTTCTTCCCTTTTTTAAGTGGTTGCTATTCAGAGCGTTTCCTCCTGGAAGCGTCCAGCCTGGGAAGGGTTGGACAGCAATAAACTTGTAGTTTTCGGAGACACAATGCAGCAGAACTTGTGCATATGGTCTCCAGTCAGATTTACATCACATTAGGGATACAGCTACAGATCATGTGGGCCGTGTGGTTAACGGGCTTAGTAAAGCTGTTTTGAAGAGGTTAACCCAGCTTGTAGTAAGGGTAAATAAACATAACAACCAGGCATTGTCCTCTATTCAGCATGTACTCTTATATGGAGGGCTAAAGGGTATTGAAGCTGCAGAGGATCAACTTGTGGTTGCCAGAGGACTCCAATGAAGTTTGAAACACCAACAATCAGAGATTTTGTTTCTGTTCCTCATTAAATCATGAGCTTTTGTGCTCAGACCATGAACGACTGTTCTTTAAGAAATTAACAGAATGGGAAGTTTTAAACTATGCACCAACCTTTTCATGACCTACACAGCAGCAACGCTGCTGCACTTAGACAAACACCGCGGGGAAGGCTGTTCTGTTTATTTAAATTTGTAAATAGAAAACAGTTGTTTTTTAGTTTCATTTTTCACCGCCTCCATGGCCATTTTATGTAGGGAGTCACAGTGGCTCATTCCTCCCATCTGCTCACTTAGTGTGTTTTCCCTCCATCTCCGAGCAGCACTTTTAAACACTTTTGGGTTATTTTGGGTTTAATTAAGGACAGAGGAAAGAAGGAGAAAGGGAAGAAGAGGCGGGGAGGTGTGGGGGGAGCACCCAAACCGCCGATCAGGAAGCACCAAGGAGAGGGAGCCC